>JAZHYW010031333.1:0-186191 GCA_037355805.1 Ixodes ricinus | reverse complement strand
CTTTATTCCACAAAGGCAGGTGAGAGGGATGGGTTAGGGGTAAAAGAATAGAGAAGAAGTAGGAGTTAGCTGTATGACCCTATTCCACGACTCACTTGCTTGCGCGGCCTTGGCCCGCCAGATTAGCAGCTGTTGCCTAACCGGGTCCTTGCTTGCGAGCGCCGCATACCACTCTCTTCGCTTGCTTCACATTGTGAAGTTTCTTCATTCTTCTTGCAGGCCCACATCATGTGGTATATGCCTGCCTTTTGCCACCCACAACACGGGCAGGCTGCCGACGCGGATCTGTCCGGGTACCAGGTGTGTAGCTTGTCTGGGGGTGAGAAATGTATCCGTCTGTAGTCCTTCGAAGGATGTGTTCACCTTCCTTGCTCAGGGACTTATGCGGTGCCGGAAGTCTCTTTTCTGCAAGTCGGATGTCCAGTAGACATTTGGAGAACGACCCCCGGTCGTCCACACCTAAGGCGGTGAATAGAGTCCAAGCCGAAGAGAATCTCGGGCTGTGGTGCGAGCCACCTTATTTCTGGATGCCCCATATGGCCTGGAGACCAGACGATCTGAGCCGCCTGTGGGGGGTGCCTTCTGTAGCCCGGCCGCCACCTCCCACACGGAACCCGCGGCGAAGGTGCGAACGGCACCCTTGAGAGTCCGATATTATAGATGCTTTTGGATTGCAAGTGATAGCCAGTGCATTCGCCACCTCTTCGGCTTCCGTAGCACAAGACACTCTGAAGGAGGCATTCGTGACGATCTTGCACCCGTCCGGGGTAGCCACTGGCTCCCGTGGCCACCCCACTAACAGGCCCCGCGGCGTCAACGTAGAGGGTGCCTGGTCGGCTATCCCAGGTTCGAGCGAGGGCCTCGGACCTTGCCACACGCCTTTTTGCGTCCCGTGACGAGTTCATGCTCCTCGGAATTCTGCTTGTTCGAACACCGGCTCGAATATGGTCATCTCAGCTCGATCTGTTGTCGTAAGGAGGCGGCGTTCGGGTTCGCCAACACCAGCTTGTCGAGCAGCCAGCGACCGCTGTCCGTTCCTCCGAGTCTTCTGATTTGCGCTCCAATCCGGGCGTTGCCCAGCCCCTCAAAGGTGTTGGGCACTCAGTGGCGGTCCCAGACATTGGTTTTAGGGGGGGGCGAAATTGCTGCTTAAATAACAAAAAAAGAGACATCACACTTTTTTGTGAATAAAGATTTTTTTTTATTAGTCCCACTGTTTGGAAGTCGGAAATGCGCAACATGTAAACCTTTGCTCGCAATATAGCTTTAGCGCTGAATACATTCGACACGTGCACAATCGTACAACATTACATATACTTTTTTTTATTTATTCACAAATGTTACTACCTTCCATTGAAAGGTGTCGTAGGACTGGGGTTTTATATAACAAATATAAAAAGTGCAGTGAAAGGTTTCTAATGAAAATGAGCAATAATTGAAGTAATGAAGTAATTTTCAAAACCTCATTCACACTTGGTAAACTGTACACGTCATGAGAAGAAACTAAGTCAGTGAACGATTCAGAATAATGCAAAAGGAGAAACTTGTCAAGCAAAATATCGACAGTTGGAAAGACCACGCACGATCAAAGGGCCTTATTTACACTTCACATGTGTATTCAATAATCAAAATAGTAAAACATGGCGCAAAAGCTGGCACCAAAGACACAAAATATACAATAACAAACAAATCAAAATCACTGCGGTGACAGTGTAGCAAATACCAGTTTTCAAACACAAAAATGAGATTTCTGCGACATTGGTTATTGATAACAATTGGAACAGCAAGTTTACTAGAACAGTGAGAAAAACGAAGTCTATATGACTGCCGATGCGACACAACGCCAAAAGGCAATTTTTTTCCTTTGAATCTTAACAGTTTTCAAAAAAGTGAAAATTCTAAGCAGACGGTGTAACACATTCTCCTCCTCGCCGATTGTGGGATGACCAAAAATTTGAATGAGCGATTTTGAAGTCATCACACACTTCAGAGAAGGAAGTCGGTCCTTCGCTTCCTCGCGCTTGCAAAACGGTCTGTAACACGTGACGTGTCAACAGGAATATCCCGATGGATGTTCAAAAGCGCTAGCCCCGTTAGACGCTCCTCGGTCATCTTGGCCCGCAGCCACGTTTTCAAGCGACGGAGCGTTGAAAACGTGCGCTCCGCCGAGGCGACGCTGACTGGAAGTGAGGCCAGAATCTGCAGCAATGTTCGCACATTCGGATACAGATCTCCATCGCAAGCGTCGAGGGACTCGATGGCTGTGGATGGAGCTGGGTTGTCACCATTTTGTCGCAGCCATTTCGCCTTCCACATTATTAGTTCATACCCAAGAGTTTTCGCCATAGGGGTTCGGTTATTAGAATCTAGAATGCGATGATACCGATCTGTCAGTCTCTCTACTCGTGCATCGTTGGGTTCGATCACGTCTGTTACGAGAGTGCGGGGTACGCATACGTTCAAGTCGTAAACAGAAAGGGTTTCCTCAGGAAAACGCGAAGAGAGGTCTTCGATAATCGATTCCAAAATCGGAATGAAAACTCTTTGCCGGTAGAATGTCTCAAGGTCCTCCACCTGTGGGTCCTGGCTGCGCATCTGTTTGGCTGCTGTCCGGGGAACAGACAGTTCCACACCTAACTCGTTTGCAGTAGCCCTAACTTCTGCGAACAACTGGCTGAACTCAGCGTCACAGTTCTGTCTTTTAGACTTCAGTTGGAAGAGAGTGTCGTGTAAGAGCTCGACCGCAGTTTTCACATCCAAGGTTTCTTTCTGGAAAAGCCTACTCAAGGGTTGTGTGAGGGCAAAAATATCACTCATTGAGACCAACACAACCAGGAAGTTGCTAGTCCGAAGTCCTGCAATCAAAGTGCTTGCCTTAGCTGCTGATGGCGTCTGGTTCTTCCAGTTCGCCACAATTTCCAGTGCCTCAAGAATATCCGCTAAGGACGACCTGAATTCTAGAACGGCACTGTGGCGCTCTACCCAGCGGGTTTCGCAAAGTCCCTGAAGTTGCTCTTTTAGTACGCGTCGAAGCACCGCGTTTCGTTTCGACGACGACGTGAAGAAAGACACAGTTGCCGTAATGATACCCATAAAGTTGCGGACACTCTGAACGGAAGAGGACTTTGAGAGGGACAGATTCAGGGCGTGGCTGAAACATGGACAACGGACGGCGTTCACGGCTTCTTTCTTAATCTCGTGAATTGCGCCGCAAGTTTCAGAAATCATTAGACTACATCCATCTGTTCCGATACCGACACAGTTGGTTGGAAGCAAACCCATTGACTTGATTTCTTTTTTGACAATTTTTCCCAAGACTTCTCCTGTCAGCGACGGCTCGTAGGCCGGGCTGCGGCCTTCGTCGTCGTTTTGCGAGTCGCCCGCAAAGATGGACGCGTGGCAATCTACAAATTTTGCGAAGTCTTCTCTTATCGCGTGAGTTCCATCTTGAGATTTTTGGACATAGCGAAAAACAAGGCTCATTTGGGACATATGTGAGATGTCGGTAGTTTCATCGAAAATAATGCTGTAGTACTCAGCGCGCATCAAGTTTTTTTGGATCTGCGCGAGAACTTCATCTCCACAACATCCAATCAACTCGTTTTGAGTGCGGCTGCTAATATAAGTAGCCCTCGATGACGATGCCTTAAGGTGGTTCTGCAATGCCTTGTCTCCGGATTGAACTAAAAAACGCAGCAGTTCCCGAAAGTTTCCCTGGTTAACAGGGCTAGATGCTTCGTCGTGTTCAGGCAGTGAAAGTGCACCAAAGTCTCTGTGTCCACGCAGTGGTATATTCTGCCTGCCGAGGAAGACGATGCAGTCGATAATGCGGCCTATACGGCCACGATTTTCAGCAATCTTCTCCAGTCTTTTAGTCTCTAGTTGATTAGCTACGTCTTTTGCCGGAGAGTTGTGGCATGCAAGAAATGCCTTTCCGGCTTCGACGGCGTCGCGGTGGTATTTGCTGCTGTTATGCAGCTCCAGAGCCCCATCTTTTCCGAGCAGCTTCGCGAAAGAAGTGAGTGGTCGTGTAACCAGGTTATTGAGAGGCACGTTGCGCTGATACCCTCCGACACTCCCGACCACAAAGAATGGGCAATACTTGCAGAAAAGTCCCCTCTTCGCGTCAGAGACAACCAGCCAGGGATATTTGGACAAATGCTCTTCCCTTACAAAACGATTCTCGACTTTTCCTTTCTTTTTATGCTGCGACGAGGGGTAAACATAGCCCTTTGGCGCTTGCCAGTGGTTCTCCAATAACTGGGAAAGCGTAAAGTCGTCTGGCCTACCTTTACCAGCAAAATTTCCTACGTCGAAAGTGCTCACGCGAGTGGTCGGCTCACTTACTTCCTTGATTTGCCCGGGTGAGTCCGACAGAGGGGAAGTGTCTTCTTGCAGACAGCTGACAGATCCGGTCGCCGGAACGGCACATAGAGGTGAGGCTGCGGCGGAGGGCAGGCACGAGGAGTCGCTTGCGGCACCTTTGCACAGGGTCGATGAGAAAACATGGGGCGCCACCAGCGAAGTCGCCGGAGCTAGATCCTTTTTGTCCAAGGGCACGAATAGAGACTCGATTCTTGAACGCTTGCTTCCTTGAGCAGATGAATCGTCCGCCTGCAAAAATTAACATGTGCTCTTCAATTGCCACTTTCCGTTTGCAACGCGCAGTTGAGTGCAGTAAAATTCATATTAGTCATGCATATTCATGCAGTTGTTCGTATTACTTACTGATTTGATTCCGCTCGATGAGTGGCGCAGCTCGGAGGAATTCTCTTGTGAAAAGCTGGTAGCACGGGCAGACGAAAAGTCCAACGACCATGAGGATACGCAGGGCAAGAGCAGGCCACTTGTCGAAGAGGAATCAGACGCTGTTGGCGAAGCGTCCGCGCTAGATGTTGAGCTTTCTTTCCTCAGTGGTAGGAAGAAAGAGTCGATTCTGGAACGCTTGCCCCTTTGGCCAGACGAATCGGCCGCCTGAAAATATACATTGTACAGTTCTTAAATGCATATTATTACTTAGAATAATCCAAATTTGCAGATGAATGAACCGTACTGATCAAATGAAATAAGAAAGTTCAGAATAGCAAATAAATAAATGCAGTCGCTTGCAAAACATGTCGTCCTTATTTTTAAAAACAAAGAAAATATTACTTACCATTATTATTCAGAGCCGGTCCAGATGCAATAGACGCCCGTCCACCCGTTCTGTGCTCTTTCTTGAACTACCTTGGTTTGGAACCGAGCGGATGTCCGTGGTGCTACAGGGGCCACCTCGGCCAGGCAAGGGACTGGAATGCGGCAGGACGTTGGCAGCTAACGGCCAAGGGTCTATTTACACCATATTCATTTTGGCGAAATTAGATTTCAGAGAGCACACACGCTCCAGTGAGTCTGCTCTTCTTAAAGGGGTCTCTTTCCCTACGTCCCTATGTGAAGACATCGTACGCCAAGGTCGGCGGCCAATGCTTGCAGAGTTGCAGTTCCAAAAACGTTCAGGCTCCGCCCCGGTAGCTGTTTACTCGCTACACACACACACGAACACGCATGGACACAAACTCTCTCTCATGGACAGGTCGTCAGCTCCCTCGCTATCGTCGATTCGGGAGGGGGTATCGTGACACGCCCCGACCGCAAGAGCTTACAGTTCTGGATGCCTTCTTCTCTCGGTACGGAAACGAGCCACCGTACTCGAGATCCCATAATTGGGCAGACGGCAGCATCGGCAGTCAGTGTAAGCTCCTCGGCCGCAGCGCACCCCCTCCTCCCCCCCTGCCGCCGTCCATTTTGGGATTATCTCCGCAGACTACCGTTCTCGGGGAGAAGTCGGGACGGCCCGTTGACTGCCCGGAATTTCTTCCATCTGTCTCGAGGCGACGCCGCGGTACTGAACGAAGGCGAGTGCCGTGAGGTGCCCGCACCAGCACTCGGACTGTCAAGTGGTGCTTTCTTTTGTGTTTCCAGACGGCCTCCGGCAACCAACAGGCATCTCTAGAAATCGGCTGAGCTTTCCTCTTGAAGCTCCAGGGTCAGTTACTTGTCGCCCAAACGCAGGAAGATAGGCAGGAAGTCCGCGATTTCCCTTCTTCCTAGAGGGTTTGGAGCAAATGGCATTCCACTCAAAATATGTTGAAGAAGAAGAAGAAGAAGGTAAGGGCGGGAGGAGAAAACAGAGAGGTTAACCAAGGCGGCCTGCCTCGGTTGGCTACTCTGAGTTGGGGAAGGGGATGAGAGGATAAAAGATAAAAGAAACATTGAGAGTTCATCTAAGACATAACACTACTAATCATAGTCATCACTTGCACGGTGATCTTGCTTTTAAACGGCCTTGCACTCAGAGTATTCAAAGGCACTGTCAAAAATGGAGCAAGCCGTCCTGATGCCAGGCTCGGTTGACCTTCCAACTATACCTCCATGGAGACTCCCTCCCCCCGTTGCTCAGGAACTTGGCAGTCTGAGTAGCGAAAAGAAATCAAACACACCATTGCTAGTGCTTAAGCAACTCACTTCTTATCCACCATTGCCTGTTTTACATGATCAAAAACTCACATATACGGACGGATCATGTGTCAAAAATAGTTCTACCGCAAGCATTGTGATTCCATCGTATGTCACAACAAGAAACTTCAAACTTATTGCCACAAAGATCACCTTCGACAGCGGCTGAACTTGTAGGACTTCGTATCAAGCCCTTCGATTTATATTGACAAAGCCACCTCAGGCATGGACGGTGTCTACGGACGCGGTAAGCCTGCACTCCAAAGCACATCTGCACATACTTGCGACGAAGTGAAAAATGAACAAATTATTTTCAAACTTTTTATGCCATCTTCAGAGATGTATTGAGTAGGAAACACTCAGTTGAGTTCCAGTGGATTCCCTGGACACTGCAGGAATACCCGGAAATGAAGCTGCGGATGGTGCTGCGACATCCGCCCATGCACCTTATTCCCCAACGTCGAAATACCCCTGCTCCAGGAGCGACGTCACTTCATTGATAAATCTCCACGCCCGGAAATGCAACACAAAGTCTCTGGAGGCACGTCTTGCACGCCATTACTGCCTCCCCTCTATCCACTGGATACTAACTCTAACATACCGTGTGTCACGTAACCTACCCAAGCGAACTGAAGCTGTTCTACACCGATTACGTCTGGGCGTTTCCTCACACAGGAATTTCTGCACCGAATCGGAAAAACACACAATCCGAACTGTCCGGGGTGTGATTATGTGGAAACTATATCTCATTTATTATGTGAATGTGCACTTTACGATGCAGAAGAAAACTCCTAAGAGCATTCTTTCACATCTAGACGACCGGCCATTTACTACGTCCAAAATACTAGGGGCCTGGGACTCGCCACTTAAAGAGGAGAAGGCCGTAAAGCCCTTCTGCGATTTCTATCAGAAACTCGCCTCGAGTTCTGTTTGTAAAAAGTTATCTCCTGTTCAATATTTGTTGTCGTATAGAGGACTATGCGTTTCGCAATTTATCTTAATGTACATGTGCGCAACTGAGACTTCGTGCTGGCGTGTGCAAAAACTCGAGTGTTTTGGGTGAACAATGGGCGACAATCCCAGCACGCACTTTCCAGTTTCTTGGTATTAGTGCCATACTGGAAACTGCGGCATTCTCTTAATTATTGATTCTGCCCTCTCAGTGTTAACGTGAGTGCTAGTATGTTACCTTTAACAAAATATGTTGACATGCTTGTTTGATCAGAATCAGAAGTTTATATATCTGATCTTCTCGCGCGAGCCTACTAGGAATGACAAATTGTCTTCTTAAACAATGGTGCTACTTTGTGGTATCGCTGAGGCGTCCCTTCATTCCACCAATACAACTTGTCAACGAAGGCCTCCTAAGCCAGGGACGCCGGAGCCAGGAGCTTTCCTTTTTACCAAAGGAGCAGGAATTCCGGAAACTTGAGAGAATCCGAAGTTGATGGCTCACGTGCTCCCTAAAAGTCGTATACCAGAACGTTGGAATAACCCGGGCAGAATGGCTGTGTATACGTCGGGAGTCTTCTTTCTTCGTCGAGGCCGGCAGGCCACTGCCAAGAATTAACAGTTGCGGCCTTCCTCGCGTGTCTGTAGATGTGTGATTGACTTGATTGAAATATGTCTCTATTTACTAAGGTCGCTAATGCCTCTCGAGCCTCAAGCGAAATGGATCCTGTATGAAGCGTATGACGACGATGAGTGTTTGTGTAGGGAGAGAATTCTGGCCTCTGTCCGAGCTCACAGATCCTCCAATCAAGACCGACTGTGCTTTCTTTTTTGCTTGGCTGTAAAATAAAAAAATTATAAAAAGCGATCGATTTGGGGGGGGGGCGGTCACCCCTTCGCCCCCCCCCCTTAGGACCGCCACTGTGTGCACTCCCAACTCAAGTAGCATTTTAGTGGCTGCATATTCCGGCAGTCCAAGGGCATTCTTGTATGCCTTGCGAAGCAGTATGTCGAGCTTCTCTACCTCCCTCTTGGTGAGGTTTAAATGTGGGGGTCCATACATCACCCTCGACACTAGAAACGCGTGCACGAGCTGCATGGCCTCCCTTTCTTTAAGTCCGTGTTGCTTGTTGCGAATTCTTCGCAACATGCCATTGATCTGTACCGTCGCCTTTGTGAACTTGTCAAGTGTGCTCAAGTTGTTCCTTCCCTGTGGGATAAGCTGTCCCAGGATTCGCACCTCCTGCGGCTTGGTCACCTCTTCTCCGTCCAGTTTGACATTGATGTGAGTTATGAGTCCTTCCCGTGGGTTCTTCATGACCAGCAACTCCGACTTCTCCGGCGAGCACTGAAGCCCTCGGCTCCGCGCGTACTCTGCCGTAAGATCGGCCGCTGCCTGCAGCCTCTCCTCCACTTGACCGTCGCTCCCGGACTTGCCCCAGATCGTTATATCATCGGCATATATCGCGGGCTCCACCTCCGGGATATTGTTCAGCTTCTCCGGGAGATTTATCATTGCCAAGTTGAAAAGTCGTGGTGAGAGCACCGCCCCTTGCGGCCCCAGTGTTATAGGGTCAGATCTATAGTCCCCCAGCGAGAGAACCACTTGACGTTTCGAAAGAAAACTTCGTATGTAGTTATACGTTCGTTCCCCGCAATTAAGTTGACTTAGTCCTTCTAGTATACTTCCATGCGTAACATTATCGAATGCTCCTTTGAGATCAAGCGCTAAAATGCACCTTGTTTGCGCTCGCGCCGGGCTCTCGAGTAAGTCCTTATACAGCCACAACAACACATCTTGCGTCGACCTGTGCGGGCGGAATCCAAACTGTGTATCAGCCAGTAACGAATTGTCCTCACTATGCTTGGTTAGTCTAGCATTGATTATCCGTTCAAACGCCTTTCCAGGGATGATGTTAAAGAAATTGGTCTGAGGTTCCCCAGACTTAAGTCTTTTCGGGGTTTTGGAATAAATCGTACCTCAGCTTTCTTCCAGCTCTCCGGGGTGGTACCCGTCCTCCAATATTCCTCATTGAAGTGGCGCACAAGCTCCCGCAACGATCCTTCATCCAGATTGTATAACTGCCTCGCTGTGATCGTGTCCGGCCCAGGTGCCGAATTCTTCTTCATCGCCGCCAGTGCAGCCTCTAGTTCCCCCAGCGTTATTGGCCTATCGAGCACCTTGTTCGGTTTTCTCTTATAGTCTGGTTGGTCAACCGGAGGGTCCCGGCACAGGTATTTCCTAGCCAGGCGCTCCGTAAGTTCGTCGCCTTCAACCCCCTCCTTATGCATGAGGGAAGTGATCTTGTTCTGTGCCACCGTTCTTGTCCCCTCAGGATACACCAGGGCCCGAAGAAGTTTCCAGGTTTGTGCGAGACCTAAGCTGCCTTGCATCCCGTCACACAGAGAGTACCAGTTTTGCCTTGAAAGTCGCAATGCATAATCCTCCGCCTCCTCATTCAGTTCCGCAATCTTCTTTTGCAGCTTTCTGTTGCCTCTCTGTCTTTTCCACCTCTTCGTTAATGACCTTCCCGCCTCCCACAGGTGCAGCAGATGTGAGTCCACTTCCGGGTTCTTCTCAGTTGTGTCCACCACCGTTGTATACCGCTCGAGGCTTTGGACTAATTCCCCTGTCCATTCCTCGATATTGTCAATGGTCGCAACGCTTCGCCCTCTTTGCTCGCGCCACTTGTCCCACTGTACAATCCTTGCTTTACCGATCTTCCTTCTGCCAAAGTCCCCGGTCTCCCAGCTTGTACACAGAATGTAATGGTCACTTCCGAGATTTTCCCCGGTGTTCACCCATCTTGGATTCCGGATGCCTCTCACCATCGTCAGGTCGGGGCACGTGTCCCGGCACCTGCTCGTCCCGATCCGTGTTGGCGTCTCCGGGTCCGTAAGCAGGGAAAGTCGCTGCTGGTCAAGCACCTCCGCAATTCTTCTGCCTTTGGCGGTAAGGTGGCGGTACCCCCACGCCGGATGCGCTGCGTTGAAATCCCCTGTTATGACGAGCGGCTCCCTTCCTGCTTTGCAAATGAAACTCGTGAGCAGTTGCTTGAGGTCCGATCGAGTGTCTCTAGGGTTACTATACACACACAGCACATGGAGTCTGTCGTTCGTTCTCCCCGAGGGGATTAGGGTCACATACACATGCGGAATGTCCGTCATCAACGGTTCTTGTACCTCCACCGGATATTTTTTATGCACTAACACTGCCACATACTGGTCCGCGTAGTGAGTATCGTAGCCCTTAATTCTGACATTCGTACACTTTCCAAGTTCTTGAAGAGTGATAACCGCAGGGGGTTCAGCCGCTTGCGCCGCCAACAGGCTGAGACCAGCTCTTTTCCGGCCGATTCCCCTGCAGTTCCACTGCCACACGCTCAGTTTCGGTTGAATCCGCATGTTGAGTCCGTGTCCGAGAAGCCCGTTTCAGATGGGGTTGGTGTACTCCCTCTTGGCCGTCTTCGCTTAAGTTCCTGGCTGTTTCGCATCTCTAGTCTCTCAAGCCTCTTGTTAGACTTGCTCTCCAGAGTCTGCATTCCCGTCAGGAACATCTGCATCTGCTGTTGCATCTGCTGAATTTTCTCCTTCAGCTGCGCGACTTCCGTGCGCACCTCCCGGATTAGTTTGAAGTATACGTCTCCCAGTGTGGTTTGCGGCGATGGGATCGCCTGCTGTTTAGGAGTATCCGCCTTCCCCGCTTCCTTGCGAAGTCGAGTGTTCTCCTCCATCAGCGCTTGAACTTCTTTTTCTAGCTTCTGCTCCGCTTGCGACTTCGGTAGGGAAGGCCATTTGATTGTGTTGGCCAGATCCCTATCCCCTGTTGACGCTTGCGTCCTTCCATTCTTCAAATTTGCCGCGCCTCTTTCCTGGAGGTAGTTCCTCGATCTGCTTCTCCTTCTGTTTGGCGTCACTTGTTTACGCGTCTGACTCCGTGACTTTGATCTGCTCTCCATCGACACATCCGATAATGTAGAGCTCCACGCCACCTGTCGTTGTCGTCTTCTCCGGCTCCAGCTCCTGCTTTTCCTGCTTTTTGCCGCCATCTTGGGCAAATCGGGTCGGTAGAACTTCTGCTTGCATTCTTTGGCGTACGTACGATGGGGGCCCCCGCATAGTGCGCAGAATGGTACACATTCATGTCCTTCTTGTGCTCCTGCCTTCCCGCAAGTCTCGCATGCGTATCCCCGTGGCTTAGGACAGACATCCACCCGGTGCCCGGTTTCCCCGCAGTTATAACACGCTGCCCTCGTCTTCCTGTATATGTAACACCGTTTTTCTGCCCTATCGAACGTAATCGTGAATGGTACTCGGTTCCCCAGGAACGTGACTAGCGCCGATTGCGATTTCCCGAGTCTTCGGGCCTCCAAGACCTCTGTGTTGCCTGCACGTGTAAGGCGCTGTATCGTCGCGTTATCCAGCCCTTGTCGGATCCCATGGATTATTCCTCTACACGTTTCCGCCGGTCGGGTGAGATATGCCTCGACCTCCAATTCCAAACCGGGTAGGTGTAGTGTCCTGATCTTCTCGAGTCGCGCCGCGTCCTCGTCGTCATTAGTACAGATAATAAGAATATTCTGTGCGGCAAGTAGTCGAATCTTGTAATCCTGTTGTAGCTACGTCGCTACCGACCCTAACATCGCTTCGCCAATCTGGCTTTCGATGCTACGGAGTTCAAATGTCCGCCTGGGCTTGACTACCACTTTCGAACGATAATGGCGCAAGCTTGGAAGCTTAGGGAATTTCGCAATGTCGGCATTAGCCTCCCTTACTTGTATGGGTGCTGTTGGAGACGTCCGGTCCTGCTGCCGGGACTTCCGATCTCGGAGCCTTAATTTCGTTACC
Organism: Ixodes ricinus; assembly: GCA_037355805.1. Classification (NCBI taxonomy): domain Eukaryota; kingdom Metazoa; phylum Arthropoda; class Arachnida; order Ixodida; family Ixodidae; genus Ixodes; species Ixodes ricinus. The sequence continues at coordinate 173,897 of JAZHYW010031333.1, read as the reverse complement.
CAGCTTGGGTCATCCGGGTCGGCTCTGTCAGCTCGTAGCCCTGTTCCCTCCTCGGGGCGGCTCTGCAGCCGAGCAGGGTCTATGAAGCTACACTCCATCGCCGCCGGATCGTACCCTCTTATCGAATTTCTGCGGCTCTGGTCCTCCTGCCTCGCCGAAAGTTGGTCTTGTGAAGCCACCGGTGCGGCGGGTGGACTCATCATCGTCAGGCCGAGCAGGACGGCCGCCACCGGGATGGAACCGGCTCGCGGCGCGGCGGGCTTCTGCTAGGCTTAACGCGGCTGCCACGAAAAATATTCGTAAGTCCAGCGAACTTGCACTCACCAACACGAAACCGGTACCGATGAGCTCTAAATCACTTAAGTGGAGGCCATGTTGTCGGTGACCGCCGGCAGTGGAGACCTAGGAGCCACCAGAGCCGGTGGAAAACACCGTACCCAACGGAGCCGATAGAAATTGCGTCCGCTAGGGCCGGCCTTCTTCTTCCTCTCGTGAAATAAATGATAATGAAATGCGAATGTAAGCAATGTAAAAAAGATCTATCCCAGAGAAAATAATGTTTTGTCGATTTTGAATTTGACATTGACTAGCGCCACTTAGGTCTTGCGGCAATTAGTGCCAGTTAATAGATAAGGTAGTGAAATGCACTAGGTTGGTTAGTAACAGTTACTAGCTTCTTGAAGAAGTATTCGTTACAAGCTTGACCACTACTACCTGCGATTACGAGGTGCCCAGTAACATATGTGACAAACGGTTGCTAGCATTTAGCTAGAAAATATTTCTTGTTTTTTTTAGGGGTGCATATATAGATATATATCAACACAACTTTGCGTCACACCATAGACGTGGCGATGCTGTCGGCATTGCACATGCACAGACTATACTGCGTACACGCAGTGCCTACACCTGATGTGAGAAAATGTGGGCTTTTTGTAAACAGCGTGTCAGTCTCTGCTTATGGGGGTCCCGAACCGAGGAGTTTACTCTGAACAAGTCGGGCGATTCGATGCCTGCAGTCGATAAGCCAAACATTTATCGCGCCTGTATTCTATTTGCGGATTTTAACTTCCGAAATATCGAGTCACTGGTTAATTTGTTTTAGAGATTAGAGTAGCACACTTGACAATTCTAAAGACAGGCCCCGGCGCAGACGACCCTATTAACAAAGAGTTGCGCTTGAGGCGCCATCCCTTGATAGACACGATCAACGATCAGCAAAGACCAGTTGACACCGCCATTCGCTGGCCGAGTCCTTCGGGAGCAAGCGCCCCAAGCACCATACTCAAGCGTTGGAAAAACTTTGATCACTGAGCACAGGTGCTTGAACTGGTGGCATAAATTCAAGAAAAAATAAACTTGTTCTTTTTTTTCAAACTTTAGGCCGTATTGTCCAAGAACTACGTAGAGAAGAGGCCCCACATGCACGCCGATCATAATTTCTTAAAATATACGTTTAAAAACCGTAATCTTACTGCTTTTGTGATTCTTTTATTTTTTAATCGGAGTTTAGTTATTTTCAAAATTAAAAGGGTTGACTTGCTGTCACAAGAAGCCACAGGACAAAAAGTGTTTAGCCATATCCATCCGTTAACGTGGCCTTCTGCATTCGAGCACCGCACTTGGAAATGCCACGTCTGTGCTTCTCACGTTTCGCAAGAACAGAGATATGTCTTCAACTTTCTCAAAGCTAAAGCATAACACCAAAATGTACCTATGTTAAAACATAAAGCTTTATATTGTCACGAATGACGAGGTGAAGGAAGAATAACTGGGGAAACTGAAACGTCTAAGGGGGCGAACTTGTGCCCAAAAATAAAAAGGGAACAGAAGAAAGCAGAGTGTCGCGGGCGTCGACATGACAGCAGAGTCGAACGCTGGGGCGAAACTGACTGCGGCTCGCCAAGCGGAGCACGTACTGTAGCCGCGTGGGTTTCTGGAACATTCAGTCTAGAATGTTCGGCGCGTGGAACATCCGGCTATCGATCAGACGAGGATGTTCTCGAACTGACGAGAAGGCCAAGTTGAAAGAATAAATAAAAAACATTCCGCTGGCCGAATCGAGCACAGACCTTCCGCGTGACGGTCAAGCGCGCTAACCATTCGGCCACGCACGCGCTAGCTCGGCGACGCGCGTGGCAATATGAACAGGCTCTGCCGTGTAATCGTGTGTGTTCGCCACATATAGCGAACATGACCTACTGAGCCCAGGCAACGGCGAGCGGATGCACCCGAGACACCAGTAAGGACAAGGGAGCGGCGAGTCACGCAGAAGCGCTTGACGCCTGGAAAAAACAGGCTGGGCACGGTCGCAGACCCGAAAATACGCTTCTCATAACACCGATCGATTGTAACCTGAACAGTTAGATAAACATATTCTTGTATTGTACCAAATTGACCGGTACATCACTATGGCGACGAGGATGGGATCCATGCAGCAAAGACGGGTAAAAATAACTGAGCAACATCGGAAAAAGGAGACAGCGGTAACGTGAGTAACGACCTATCTCAAACCTAAAAAAATGCCTCCCATCGGGAAAATAAAAGAGTTCGATCAGGAATCGGAATCATGGTCTTGGTACATCGAAAGGATCGAAGTGTTCTTCTCCACGAACGACATTCCGGAATCCAAGCGAGTAGATGTTCTTGTCACTATCGTCGGACGAGAAATGTACACATTAATACGAAACTTGGCGGTACCTGCCAAAGCAAGCACCAAGATGTGTGTACAAATCGTTCAACTAGTGCAGGAACACATCGACCCGACGCCCAACGATACAATTTAATGCTGCAAATTCCATCAGTGGAATCAGTTGGAATCCGAAACCATCGAAGACTACACAGCTGCACTCAAACAGCTTTCACTGCAATGCGACTTCAGTGTTTTCCTCAACGACCAACTTCGAGACAAGCTAATTGACGGCAGTAATGAGGGAAACAATCTCTATAAGCTGCTGGCTGAACGGACGCTGGCATTCAAGGCAGTGGTTTACATTGCCACTTTGACAGCGGTAGCCATAAAGGATGCGAAGGAAATGAGGCGCGAGACCGAGACGCAACAAGATGTCAATCGCTTGGCGACAGTGCGGAAATGCAAGACGTCGCTTCTGAAAAAGGAAAGCAAGGAAAAAAGAAAAATCTCGCACAAACATGACATCATGTCACCTATGCGGAAAAAGGAATCGCGACCCTGAAAACTGGTTTGCAAGGAAAAAGGCATGTTAAATAACCGGAAGAACAGGACACTTCCAATTGGTCTGCCGTGACAGGAAACAAGATCATTGAGATTCAAGAACAAAGGAAGAATAGTAAAAATAAAATAAAAGTGCTATTCAAAGTGAACTATGCAAATGAGCGAGCTAGTGGTGCCTAAGACGGAGGTTACATATTGCCGAAGACAGAGCTTTCATATATAAGATAACAAAGTCACACAGACGTCCCAAACACAGCTGAATTTTACTGGACAGAATTTTTTTTAAATTGAGAGTGGACAGAAACCAAGAAAGCACCAGTGAGAGGAAGTATTTCCGAAAGCGTACTCCAATGCGACAACTCGTGGCAGCTTTTAGGCATATCACATATCATGCATCTTGAACACCTGAGACCGAGGAACAAAAAGATATACTAAACTCAAACACAGGTCACGAACTGTGTGTAGACCTTCCATTAACTGAAGTATGAGGTTTGTGCTAGGAGTTTGCGAAAGCCCAGCCAAAATTTATATTGGCCTACAGAAGCTGTCATATGAAGTAAGTTAAGAAAAGAGGAAAAACCTACGCGCAGCAGTGTGCTATCAGGAAATTATGCGGGCGTCGTGTACGATTGGCATTCGAGAGTTAAATTTAAGATTAAGAACGGCTGGGTATAATCTAGGAGTAGGACACATCTCGATCGCATTAGTGTGGCACATCAAAACACAAATCGACTCGAAAACATTGTGGAGGTTTCGTTATTTCACACAAATCTGCACAACCTTAAGGCTGTGGCACATCGATCTGGTGCACCAGTACTTTTTGAATTGAAGTATTTGTTTAATGCTCTCTTTGTCTTAAAAGGGGTGGTGTCAAGACAGATAGGGATGGTGAGTTCGAATGCCATGAGGGAGTAGTCTATTATATTCTCCTAGAGTCAAGACATTTGTCAGTGAAGCAAACTAAGCGTTGTTTCGAAGATAGGATTGATGAGCATAAAATAGTTGAGTCGTCAGACTTCTGAAATACAAAACTTGCAAGTCATTGAAGCACTCGCCAAGTTTGTACTTCGTTTGGAATACCGCAAACATATTAATAAAACAAATATATAACATGGTAAAAGTATCATGATCGAAGCTTTTTTAAATAAACGGCAAAGCAAACTATTTCAGAAACCCGCTTCAACAGTTATCGACGAGCCGATTAAGAAGTTTTTATAGTTTTGGTTGCTCTAAGGGTGGCCTTGATACGAAGTAGGTATGTAGAAGTTTTGTCTTTTTTGTAAAAATAAAATAATAATTTTCGTTTTCTTTTTTTTGTTTTTAGGGATATTTAAGGTTTTTGTACCAAAGATATAAATCGGCTTTTTTATGCGTAGCGTAAGAAATTGGCTCAAATCGTTGCTGGTGGAGCCAAGGTAAACGGGGGCAGAAAGTGTTTGTAAGCAGTAATGTGTCATGAAATTCTAGACAACGATTATCTGGCTTCATGAGACCGGGAGCGGAGGGATGAGAAATAGAAGTTAGCTTTATTTAGTCATTGCATATGAATGATTATTGTCCATTGACGAGTCATGATAAATAAATGCTACATTAGTATTTAGCAGTTATAGTATATAGACGCTAAATGTTTATTTAGCAGTCATGGTAGATGTATGGTAAATGTGTATTTAGCAGTCATGAAATATGAATGCTAACTGTTTATATAGCAGTCATGGTATATACATGCTAAATGTTTATATAGGTGTATGAATCCTAAATGCTTATTTAGCAGTCATGGTATACCTCCTGCCTCGTGCACCTAGCCTGCAAAAAGGGGTACCGCATTTCTCGGTCGATAAATCTCAGCATAAACGGGCGCTCTCCCAAAATATGTCGGTATAAAAGTATAGCACATTTGCATAAATCGCATCAATATAGTTGGGCGTTCAGCGCGGCGTAACTACATTGAGTGAGCCTGCATATGTGTATTGTGACTGCGATATATCCTCAAACAGGAGCAAGTCTCTGCTTTCTCGTTAGCGAATTGAAAGCGAAACATAGCTTCTGTGGCGAATTTGCATAGCTAAGGGCAATAGTTGAGCAACCAAAAGGCGCCTATCTCGCACCCTTGTTTAGGACGCGCCGCGAAATGCAAAACACAAATGTTTGTCTAGAAAATATTTACCTTAAACCAAGTTGCTTCTAACGCATTTCGTCATCACTGTTAGGCGACGCAAACACCCGGTGGCGCGTAATACTGGCCCAAACACCTGCACTTGTTCAGGATGTTCAGGCGTATATAAAAATCCCGAGGACGAAAACATTTGTCAACCTTGGCGCACTTGCTGCGTTGCAGATTGTCAAACGTATACAAAAAGTTGTTATGCGTGCGAATACGATGCTGATATTTTCCGCAATTTTCATAGCGTTGATTGAACGCGGCTTGCCTGGACAAGTTTTAGTTGATCCGGATTCGATTAGGAATGTGGTAAGTAATCATTAATTCCTAATGAAAGTTTCCTATTCGTTAATCGAAAGCTTTTTAAGCAGTGCTTGCAATTCAATGTAATTACATCTTCGTCTTAAAATTTAAGTGTCCTCCATGTCATTCTTACTTGATTATTTCCGCTTTCTTTAATGTGACTTTGTTCTCCTGGGAAAATGCGGTACATAAGAATGTAATATCTTTCTCCCAGCAACACAGAAGACGTGGAAACACATGTCTATGAACGTATCTTAGATGATAACATAAACAAATTGAAAATGCTCCAAACATAAACTGTAAAATTCGAACGCAACTATAGAAACAACATATTAAGCCATCCGCCACGACACTCCAAAAGGAACCAGAAAATACTTGGTGTAGTAACGCTTAAATATGCACATATTGCAAACAGGAAATATCATCCTGCGATTCAAGAAAAGAATTGCGTCCTTGCACCAACACCCTCAATCAGCTAAAATCTGTAAAACAAGGGCGTAATCACCTGCCATACATGTATTGCGATACAAATATTTTGTTAGTCGTTCGTTGACTAGAATATAATATTCTCCATAGAACTGAATATTAACGGGCCTCATGGTACTAAAACATTAAATGAGAAAAACCTAAAAATTTGACACCGCTTTTTTTGTAACAAACTTGACAGCGCCATTTATCCGGTAGTCCTGGCACATTTTCAGACCGCGTATATTTCCCACTTTTTGTACGCATCATTCCCACACCTTAATACTGAATTAAATTTTACAGTACGTCTTTGACCATTTTCCGCAAATAATGCTAGATTGGGGTCCCAAAAGCTGCAGCACCCGTGGTTTAGCTCAGAACCGGAAGTGTTTAAGGGCTATTTGCACACGAGAGCCACCAGGTTTCAACTCATGTGAAAAACACCGCATACACTAAAGCCTAGGATGTCTCAATGTCCTTCTGTTTAGGTTGATGCAACGCTTTGTAGTACCCGATGCGGACAGCACGCGCTCACTAGTTAAATAGAAAGAAATCAACGGAAAAACAAATGTCGCCATAGCACAGTCAGCGCCACAAACGCGTGCAGGGACACTCTTTCACGCGCTTCCGAACAAAAAAGAAAAATAAGAGTGTGGGACAACATGGCCAGATGTCTCCACCTCCAAGCAAAGCCCACATGAAGGCACCCTACTAAAGCATGGTTCATACAGCGCCGTACTCTTGCATTACGTTGGTAAAAAAGCCTTCGTCTGCTAACGCCACAAGTCACCGGGACAGATGGGCTTCATATCAGGAGTGACTACCAGTTCAAAAAGATAGCCTGGCACACGACATTCAAGACACGAATGTTACGGTGACTTATACGTAACGTAAGAAGACGTAAGCAAGCGGTGCTCTGTGAACCAGCCCTAATGCTTGATAAAAAGTTATCGTATTCCAGAATCCACGCGCACAAGTAGTCAAGAGTGCCGAGCGAATTTATTTAGAAGACTTCAACAAACATAAAGTGGCGTAACCGCATTAGTATATATTCCCACTGATTCATTACTTAACTAAATATTGCAAAAGTTAAATATCTACGTATTTGAATTCTTTACATTCAAAGTTTTGAAAAGTCGATCAAATGGGCTGTATATACCGGGTGTTTCGTGAAAAGTGCACAAATTGGATATTGCGAAAACTACGCGTCGCAACAATAAAAGGCTTGTGTCGTTTTGGTCCTTGGCAAGGAGCCTATGTAGGAAAATTATTAAAGTCCGGGATAATTAGATTGTTAATTATTTTTACGTTATTAACTTTTTATTTATTGCGTTTAATTGCTTGGTTTCAATCAGAAACTTGCTCAGCATCATCGAAAAGCACTAAATCCATAACGTGCAGAAAAATAGAAGGCAAGCACGGCATTTTACGGCTGTCTGAAAAACGGTACAACTACGACGGGTTTCTAAGTTTCAATTTGCAATCGGAGCGCTTCTCGGCACCGACGGCACCGCTCCCCGTGGAGAAATAGTGCAACCAGCCTCTTCTGCGTTGCGCGAGGACAGCACAGCAAAGCTTGGTTGCATTATTCGTCCACGGGGCGCGCTCCCGCCAGTGCCAAAAGCGCTCCGATTGCAAACCGAAACTTAAAACCCGCCGAAGTTGAGCAGTTTTTCAGAAAGCCGTAAAATGCTTGGCGTGCCTTCTCTCGTTCTGCAATTTATTGGTTTAGTATTTGTCGTTGATCAGCAATTTTCGAATTGAAACTATGCCCTTAAACACACTATTAAAAAGTTTCTTAGGCAAAAATAATTAACATATTAAGTATCCCAAACTTCCATATTTTCCATAAATGGGTCCCTGACCCAGGACCAAAACGACACAAGTATTTTTTTTTGTTGAAAAGCGTAGTTTTCGCAACATCGAATTTTCCACATTTTGCGAAACACCCTGTATATGGCTATTCAAATATATCGCAGAAATAAATAATGTTCTGATCTTGTGATCGGGCTCATTCCTGTTTATCAGTTTGAATATTTTCAAGCGACTGCTTCCGTTATATGCGGTCTTGAAAATACACATTTTTAATGTAGTGTTAATTGCTGGTTAAAAACAGATGTCACAGCCGTGCGGGATTCAGGTTGCAGTGAATCACTATACTCCCACGGCACTGAGGCCAACGTTTTTCAAATAAAACAAAAAAAGAATCACGCAGAATAAAGAAAATAAGGCGTATTGTAGAAGAGTTGAGTTCGCAAGGAATGCCGGCAGTCTACTTCGTTTGAAACTAAACATTCGAGAGAAATCTCTCTGGTTGGAAAACACAATAAATATGGCAACCAACCAAGTCCTAAACGTGTAGGAGCACTACGTTTTGAACCGACTTGGTTCTTCGTCAGGGGCGGCTGTGGCCGTTGAGGAGCGTCATTTTTTGGTCTTCTTCTTTCAGGGATGTGGCGCATTTATCGATATTCTTCTTTCGCAGATATGGCGAAGTCCGTTCACATACACTGTTGATAAAGCGCCAAGGCACCTATTTATGTTGCCTGGCGTCGCTAGAATGTGCCTGGACTCGATGAAAAGCTATGTCGGTTGTTAGTCTTTGCGTCAATAATGCTGGTGTTGTCGAAACCAATACGGTGGTCTTTGACTTCGCAGTGCTCAGCGACTGCGCTGCACTCGTGGTCGAGCTTGCGAACGTCGTTTTTGTGTTGGCGTATTCTTTCATTAAAGTTCTTTGTCTCGCAGATATAAGTGGCTGGACAATCTGCATAAGGGGCCTTATAAACCACGCCCTGCGTTTTTCCTTCGGAGGGCGATCTTTTCGGCGGAGCATGTGTATCCCAAGCGTGGACATCGGCTTGTGAGCCACGCTGATTCCTTCTTTGGCTAGCACGCGTGCAAGCGCCTCGCTTGTTCTCTTGATGTAGGGTACGCAGATGCGCGAGGTTGAGCTTGGCTGCGTACACGCTCCTGGTTGCTGGCGTCGGTGATCTCGAGCTTGACGACAGGCAACATGTTGGATAAAGCTGCTCGTGTATACGTTCTTTTAAGATCAGCACAGACGGTTTTTTCCTCCTTTCTTCTGTCAGCCTCAGACGAGCATATAGTCTTCGCCCTAGACAGCAGTGTCCTGACCACCGATGCTCTGTGGCAGGCTGGGTGACTGGAATCAAACTGGAGATAACGTCCAGTATGAGTGGGCTTCCTGCACATAGAAAACTTCAACTCTTCCTTTTCTCTTCTCACAAGCACGTCGAGAAAAGGCAAGGAATTGTCTTTTTCAAGTTCCGCTGTGAATTGGATAGCCGGTATGAATGGAGTTGAGGTGTGAGAGGAATCTTTCCACTTCAGATCTTTGAAGGATGCAGAAGCAGTCGTCTAGATACTGCACAAATATTTTGGGCGCAGTGGCGAATGACTGCAGGACCTCTTCCTCAATGGCTTTCATACACAGGTTAGCTGTGGTAACGGAGATGGATGCGCCCATGGCGGTTCCGCTGGCCAGTTTAAAATACTCTGCCTTGACGTTAAAGTAGGTGTTGCAAAGGCAGAACTCAAGGAGTCGGCACAGTTCCTCCACACTAAGGGGGGTCCTGTTTTGCAGGTATTTTTGTCTTTTTCGAGAGCCTTCCTGGCAGCGGTCACTGTCAGGGGAACCGGCACACTTGTGAAAACTGAGATTACTTTGAAAGAGACTAGGCTTTCTTCAGTGCTCACCTTCAATTTCGAGATGCGCTCCACGAAGTCGCTGGACTTGCTGATATAAGTCGCCATTTTTCAACGAGAGCAGAGAGGGTGTGGTGAAGATAGTTCGACACGGCTCAAAGCGGAGTGGTTCTAAAGTCCACAATGGGCGGGAGAGCAAGGCTAGGCTTGTGGATCTTGGGAAGGCCGTAGAAACCCGGCGCAGATCCCTTCCCACAAAGGAGGTGAAGGTGGAGGCTCCTCAAGTCTGGATGCTTTTTGAAAATTTCAGTTAGGATATTGTTCAGCTTTGCATGGATTTGCGGTGTCGGGTCCTTTTTTAGTTTTTCATAAGCAGAGGTTTCATAAGCAGAGGTGACAACACCAGCATTATCGGCGCAGAGACTAACAACCGACATAGGCTTTTCATGGAGTCCTGGCACATTCAAACGACGCCAGGCAGCATAAAAAAGGTGCCTTGGCGCTTTACTAACAGTGTATGTGAACGGGCTTCGCTATATCCATGAAAGACGAAGATCGATAAATGCGCCACATCTCTGAAAGTACAAGACGAAGACCGAAAAACGCCGCTCCTCAACGGCCATAGTCGCCCCCGACGAAGAAACAAGTGGGTTCTAAACGTAGGGCTCCTACGCGTTTAGTACTTAATTGGTTGCCATATTTTAATGATCTAATTCGTTGCTATGCCACCTTTTTGAAGTACGCGGGTAGGTAGAACCTTTATAAATTAAGTAATAAAAAGAAACAATGGCGCACCTACCGCTCATATGAGTTGAAACATCCTTCCTTTATCGGAACATCTCTATTAGTTATGTCATTTTCGCTCTGAGTTGATGTGTTACAGGCCAATGTGAATTCAAAACATAAAAACTCCGACAAACTGATTTTCACATCCGGTATTTTCTTGTAAATGTTTTATTGGAATAAAATGTGTGTAATACGTAGATGTCATCGGAAACATATAGTATATACTGGCTGCCTTCGTCACCTAACACCAATGTAGTTTTTTTTAATATATTGGAGTTTAAGATTATAAGAAAATAATTAACTATTGGAACAGTATGTGCGCGTGGCCGCTTGTGTTAAATGTTTCTTTTGTTTTCACACATGCAAAGTTTCTACCTCGTGTGGAAGTTCATTTCAAATTCCTTAATGTAGGTTCAAGCCTTCCCAAGCGACGCAATATATTACGAAACACAAATGACTCCTAATAACCGTCTTCTATACACTTCGATAGGAGTCTAAAGTATAGTATGGTATACAGTAACCAGAAGTGAAGGTGTCCGGCTTTAGTGCTAACTTTTTTATTAACCGGTTCTCTTCTCGTTGAATTCAAATAAAGCTTAAACTTTCATATTGTTAGGATTTAACAAAGCTGGGTAGGTGTCGAACCCGTTGTATATAGCGATGCTTGCTTTTCTTTTAAGTGACATCAATAACCGTGAATAATTCACATGGCAGCACATCGGATTATGTGGTGTTTTGCGTCGATTGACTTTCAAAAGAGGAGTATTTCGTTTAAACTAAAAATTTAGAAAAAAAAGCTTTAACAGGGCCGTACTTGTATTACCACGTTAGGATTTGCTTCCCAGTCCAATTTGTTCTAATTTTGGAAAGCTCTCACCTGAAATCCCACAATTCTTTGCCCTTTCAAATGAGGCGAACGTAACCTGAGGATGCATTTCCCCGTGAATTTCCAAGTTACTCTTCTTATACAACGTTGGCCAGAAGAAATCATGGAAGATATAAAATTTGTAAAGTTAATATACACAGTTTTTTTAATTTAGGTGGATTTGAATAAATAAAATAAAATTGTTTCATCTCAGGCAAATAAAGTCTACCAGCATTACGCGTGAAATGAGGGATCGCAAAAGCGACTGTACAGTTCCTGCACTTTATAAAAACCTCCTACATTGCAAAAATTAATACGTGTAAAAAGGAAAACAATATGCGATAAAACGGATTCCAACAACTTATTTTTCTAATGTGTGGCGTTAAGTATTCAAGAAAAGTAGGCTTTTAAAAAAAATGGGCTGAATGTTTGCTAATTCCGTTAAGCGCGTTTAAATTCTGTGACTTTAAGGGTGGGTGGCGCTCTTAGTTCGGGTGGCGCGTTGGGCACCGGGATCCTTTTTTTCCCTGCCTGAGGTGGGTGGTGCTCCTAGTCAAGGGACTGCGTAGGGCAATGTTTTATATTTAAGCAGAATATGTCACACCATTTTTTTTTGTGACGCACTGCGCGCTTCCTTAAGCAGCACCGGGAACAGAGTGCCTTTGCGCTGAATTGTCTAGGTCACCAAGAGAAGTGACGCTCACTTTCCAGGCTTTCACTCCTCTTTCCGCACGTTTTTCTACACCTCCTGTTTCTGCTCCTCTCTTTATTGTCCTTTTCCCCCTTTCTGATACGATAGTTTTTTCACACCACCTGCTTCTCCTCCTCCCGTTCCGGCGTGCTGGGTCCAGGACCAGTGTGTCTTGTTCTCAGTTAAATAAAAAGAAAATGGCCTCGTTGTTCATGCTGAACTGCATTTTGCTTCCACACCGGTGACCGGTGTTTGATACCTGGCACCGGTTGTCGTTTTTTTGCAAGATCGTTTAGCGGTTAGGGACTGACAGACATACACATTTCGGCCTTACGGAGATAATAAGGTTGGTTCGCCCTATAATGCAACAGATTTTATACCACTTAAAATAACCTTTTACTGCGTACTGATTAAACCAAAGAGTACAGTGCCTAAGACATCCAGCTTTTAGTCCGCATGTTTGCGTATGTGTTGCAACTAGATTTTGCCCACCTCAAACTAAAGATGAAATGAATTATATCATATTATACTTCTAAACAAATATTATGACTTTGCTTTGGCAAAGGCAGAAGCAGCACTGCGTTCACGTGAGTTCCAGGGCAAGGGCAGGCAATAAACACAATGAGGCCAATATACTGCATTGAGTAGTAAAACGTGTAAGTTAGTGCATGTTATATAGAAAGGAGTAGCCGGCGCCGCTACGGGGCAGCCGATGCCTCCATGTTTTTATTTTTATCAGTTATAAAAAATATTTTTTAGCCATGATGCTGAACACACACTTACATTTAAATTATAAATAGTGTTTCTGCGAAAGTGAAGACGTGAAGAATACAAAACAACAATGCTAATTATCAAAATATTTAGGTAGAATTTACAAATTATTTTTGTTCACATTAAAAATTCACTGAAGGCGTCAATGACAAACTTGCTAAGCAGCATCTAAAACTACCAAACCAACTTTTTTAGAACGATATAATGCAGGGATGTACTTTCGGCATTCTGAAAAAGCGCTCAGTTGAAACGTGTTTCTAAATTTTGGATTCATATTCGAGCGCATATTGGTGATCGCGGCGCGAAGCCACCTCCTCGCCTCCTTTGTAGGCTGGAGGAAGTATGGCGTACCTGTGTTGCGCGTCACGGCCACTGGGGAGCAGGACGGCGGGTGCAGAAATGCGCTCCGATAAGAAACCGAAACCTAGAAAGGCGTCCGAATTGACTGTTTTTACGGAACGCAATAACATGCTGCCCCTGCCTTATGTCTTTCAAAAAAGAGTTGATTTTGTGGTGCTCCATGATGCTTGGCAAGTTTCTCAGTGGAACCGTATGTGTATTTCCACTTATTATAAATACTAAATTTTAGTTACCTGTCTTGCTAATTTGTATGGTCTTGCAATTCCTGACGTCCGCCAAGGTTGGCAGTTTGGTGCCACAAGGAGTTTACTTTTATTTTGAAGAGCATACTTTTAGAGATTTTTAAAAGATTTCGCAGAAACACCCTTTAGAGTATAATTGAGGAATGCAGTGTATAGTCCAAAAGGAACGGCCGCAGGGAAAATCTCCCGGCAGCAAGCGCTTTCTTCACACATTCCTCTACGTTTAGCCTATTTTCTTGGAATGATATATGAATATATAAAGCTGGATTCTAAGCCTTAAGCTTTTTCTACTCCTAGTATCGCCGTGAGGAAAGAAAATATAATTTCAGTGTAATTGCTTTTTATGTCCAAAATAAACTTCAGTTACACCGTCTGTGTAGCTGCAGTTTTATTTAGACGTAATTAGCCTCTGCTTTTGCATGTACCTTATACGGGTTTGTTGATATGCAATTTAGAATCCGTTTCGTGTTGCTCAATGTGCGGACTAAACCGTTTGCTCTATATAATCTGGCACACTGCGCTCATCTAGTGTCGTGCTATGTCATGGAACTGTTTCGTTCCTTATGCTCTCCAACGTATATTTGGATAAAAACTGATCATTCTCACGCCAATTTATGTTCTTAGCTGTCCGATGGGCTGCCAAAATATCCTGCTGGCCTGAAAACTGTATTTCTTTATTTGCTGTCTTTTCAGTAAGACTCAGCATCGCACTAGCCATAGGGCGCCATTTTCATTATTCATTTTACCTGAATTATAAAACATTTTATGTAATATTACCCTCCCACAAAGTAACGAAGACGGTCGATAGATAAAATCGTCAATCATTAAATAAAAGATACCGAACTGAAAATTTTAAATGGCTGCAGTAGCTCAAGAATTGCGTAAAACAAGAACTCTCCAAACATTCGCATACGTGCCGTCACGCACAGGAAAGCAACGACGCACGCGCAGAAACAAACGTATATGCCGAGACCCAAACAAGATATAATTGACGCGTATAGAAACACAAGCAAATATTCGTGCAGATCTAATGGTGCGAAGAGGGAAACCCTAGTGCTAATTTAGGTTGACAAAAGAAACAAAGATCTGGCAACATACTGCGTACGTGCATATACGTATATACTACGTATATACTCCGCCAAGTACGGTGAACGTAGCTTTCAGCATAGGATGCACTTTATCGGCCTCATCTTATGAGTAGCCTTTACGAAGAACCGTCATGAAGAATTTCCACAAAGGCGAGAGACATCACCCGACATTATGTCGGCAAGTGACGTCATGTTGTCCTGTGACGCTGTGACGTAACATGAAAATGTGACGTTAAATATCATCGTGACGTCATGTGAAACATTGAAGTTTCAAAGTCATGGGACGTAATAGCGTCATGTGACTTCGTGAGGTCATATGAAACCATCATGCTGAGTGACGTCGCCGACATGTGACATGATGTCACGTGATGGGTATATGGCATGTAGGCATCATATTAACGAAATAGTTGCACTCCATGGTGCTTGTCAATACAATCAAGGTAGTGAAATTTTACTGACTTACACTCAGTAATAAAATTCTTGAATGTCACAAAAACTCACCCAGGCTCAACTGAGGAAAATTTATAACGTCATCTGCTGATTAACAATCCAAGGCAGGCTGGAGAAATACTGTGGTCATATTGAACGAAGGTGCGACGGGGTTTTCGTTCTTGCCTCGTGAGATACTTTGAATGATAAGCACGCAACCGTCATTGACGACAGCCTCGTATTCTTTTACCAGGTAACTTTAGCTCGATCTCATCGCCTACTGCAAACACATTTTAAACGATATAAAAACAGTGTCGACGATTCTAATGGTAAGAAAACATTATAAATTGTTAGAAAAAGAGCCGTTATTCGTCCTTTGACTTCTGATGAGGCCAGCGGAACTAGAATAAAGATTCACACAAAGAAAAGGCCATACAGACATCTGGAAAAATCGCAGGTTTTTTTTTTTTCTCCTGTTATACTACAGACGATATACGAGCTAAATATTCCCCCTTTTATTTTTCTATTTTCTCTCCTACCACACAGAATATTTGACCCACAAAGCACATGTTGACCCAGAAGTTAGAAAAGGTTGCTGGGAGGCAGGGCAAGGTGGAGGGGAGTGTGTGGCACAGCTCACGAGTTTCCATATGCCCTGTGTGAAAATGAGGTGGTGTACCGTATTCCACTGACATGCGGCCGAAGTTACATTGGACAAACCGTGCGATGCATCAACGATCGGAGGAGGGAGCAAGCTGCATAAGTGAAAAACCTGGCAGCAGGAGGGCAACTGCCAACCCATCGTCGTGCGTGTCAATAGAGAGTTTTAGGGAACCGGAACAAAATACGATCGATAAACAAAAACGATCGATACCTTGGATCGGGCGAGTCGACCGATCGTGTGCCTCGAAACGGCTTTGGGGGAACCGTATTTGCAGACGAGAGCAGACGATCGGTACAGGTCGCGCCCCCTGGCAACGGAAACCTGCATCGGCCTCATCGAGAAAAGACAGAGGCCAGATTCACGAAACGATCTTACGCCAAAGATGTGCGTAAGACAAAACTTAAGAACAAATTCGTATTCACGAAACAAAATTTTCGTGAGTTTTGCGCAGGTTACGACGAAATCCTACGACAGCTCCGAAGCTGCGCACTTCTTACAATCGTTACGATCAAATCAGCATGGCCGACAGCGTCGCGGTAGCGACGACCAACGGACGTTTATTTTTCTACGTGCGCTTCTCACGCGTCTGGACTTCAAGCAGCAAGAAAAAAGTAAAAAGTACCTGAAACAGGCCACGACGAACAAGAACGCTGGATTCACAAACACCCGGGAGAGCTCCAACGGCCACGATTCCACCGACACCGAGCAAGAGAGTTCGGCAGATATGCCTAGCAGGCACTCCGCGACTCGGCGACCGTCTGCCCACGACCAGCTGGCGTGCTGAATGGAATATGCCCGCGTGACCCTTGTGAACCCTTCCCGTATTATAGTTTGATCGCTGACCTCAATTTTAGATTAAGAAGTCAATCTCTTACTCTTGTCATCTCCTTGTTTTTCGAGGCAGCGGTGACGAACGCTGTCGTCGAAAAAAGGGCTCTCATCGATTCTATCTCTTTGATTTGTGTGATATAGAGCTCAAATAAACGCCGTTTGGATTACCTTCGCAACACGGTATGTACTGTACACTTTGTTATTAGTATTCCATTTTTATTCTGACACGACTGCACCTCACTGTCGATCGCTATAACAGTTCGTGGGTCGCAATGCCGGTCCAACCTTTCTTTGCCGGGTGTCACGTCAGCATCGAGTCGCAATCGTAAAGGATCGGTCCCGAAGCGCTTATCAATTCGCGGTCCAACAGCGCGAATCCAGCACTTCGATCAAACGCGCGCGTCCGCTCCGAGTGTGAATAGGTATTACGTGGCTCTTGCTGACACTCTCGTAATTCATACGTATCGTTTTTAACGTCGGCTCGCTATGCATCTCCGAGGCCGCGAAAAACGCCGCGGCAATTTGTTTCCATCTACATCGCTTTGCAAACGACTGACACGGGCCGTCTTTTACCAACGATGACAGTTGTGTTGACTTTGTAGCGATCGAGTTCGCAGCAGTCAACGGAGGCGGTTACGCATCCCGGCCTCGGCATTCGGGCGTGTTGGCGGCAAGGCATGGGACGTTCAACTTGGCGTCGATGGACGAGGAGGACGTCGTATGGCAGTTCAGGTTCACAAAGGAGGATCTGCCCCATCTCCGATCGGCGCTGCGCATCCCGAAGACGTTGACAACAAACGGCTGAATCTGGGTGTCAAGGGCTCGTTCGCCACCGTATTTTTTTTTTTTTCAGTTTATTCGATTTTTGTCCTCGGGGAATAAAATAGTTCCTCGACCGTACATAGTAACTTGTTTTGTACGTCATACGTTCTCAGTGGCCGAGCTTTGGTGTTTTACATCAACCAAATATGATGCTTACTCCAACCACGTCCTGATATGCTGAAAAGTCGCCGAACGCAAACTCGATTTGACACACAAATAAGAACACGCTCGCGCGCGCTTATCATCAGCATTCGAAGTCGTCTTCCAGCGATCCTGTGTCTTTCCCTCGAGGCCCACTGCAGGGTCGAGTATTAAGAAAGTTATGGACAAATAAAACTAGGAATATTCAATCGCGAATAAAATACAAAAATAACGAAAATATACTCGTTTTCTCCGGTTGGGGCGGTCATTTTTCTTGT
The DNA here is from genome assembly GCA_037355805.1 of Ixodes ricinus. Lineage (NCBI taxonomy): Eukaryota > Metazoa > Arthropoda > Arachnida > Ixodida > Ixodidae > Ixodes > Ixodes ricinus. The sequence continues at coordinate 156,144 of JAZHYW010031333.1, read as the reverse complement.
TCAAAGTTACGAGGAGGTCAATCCGCTCCTTCGCTCCTCGCAACGAGAAGTTCTTTTCGACGCCGCGTTTAAGCCTTAAGGACGTCATTCCAAAGGGCTGGAGTAAAAAAGGATTAGCGCCTAGCCAGTGGCGTCACGAGCGTCAGCGGCACCCGGGGCGGTAGCCCGCCGCGACACCCCCCCCCCCCCCACACTCTAGCGCGGCCCGCCTCGGCTGCCCCCCCCCCCCCCCCCCGCTCTCGTGGCACGCCGCGACACCCCCTGAGCCCTGCACCCGGACGGTCCGCCCCCCCCCCCCCCCCCGCCCCCCCGCTGTGACGCCACTGCGCCTAGCACTTCCCGAATTAGGAAGATATCATCTTCCGCTGAAACTCGCTTGCGAGGAGGAGGCGGAGGGACGGAGGTAGATACGGCGCTCGTGTTGCTCTCTTACGGTAAAGATAGCAGACGATCACGGTCGTACGCCCGCGAACCGATCGTTCAGCGGTGTACGGTACGAACACTGTTAAGTAACGAAGGATTTTGTTAGGAATGAGTAAGATTTGTTTTAGAAAAGTTTATCTTTCTACAGCTGCGTCGGCATTGTGTTTTTTTTATCTGCCCATGTGTGCGTCTGCATGTTCGGGCGTTTGTTTTACGCTCGCGGGGTAACATGAACGGGAAGTGGTCTTCCGCCCCCGCGCGCTGGGGGGGGGGCTTCGAGCAGCCGCGGACGGGGCTCGGCAAAGACGAGTCGGACCCCGGTCTTTAACAAACGGATTGGGTTTCAGTTTGGAGCGCCGGAACAGCGGTACTTCTGTCCGCGCTTGTGGCTTTTAATCGGGTGTGCTTGTGTCCGGCGTATTTCGCCGCTTAGTGTAGAAACTTCGCTTTTAATCTACGCAATAACTTAACTGTCTGGCGCCAACTAGGCGGCAGCGGAAGCATGTGGTGACTCTACAAGGAATTTGGGTTTGACCGTTGAAGTGTCGGAGTGGGAGTCACGTTGTCAGCTCGCTGATCATTGGGTAAGAGTGTACCACGTGACAATGGACAAATTTGAAGTGATTGGTCCATCTCTGAAGGGAAAGGAGGCCCCTACGAGTCTAGAAAAGGGCTGCCGAGAGGATTCCCGAGGGATTCGGCTTTTGAGATCGGGAAGATTCGGCTGTTGAGACCGGGGCTGAAGTATGGGTTGTAATTTTGGGGTAGTTTGAGTTGTAAATTACTGTTGACTTGTTGTCGTTTTGTTTAAAAATAAACGTGGCCACACTGGCCATCGTAAACCTACCAGCGTCGTAATGTGTCCAGCGGGATCGAACAACTTTTAGTGTTTTTTTTTCTTATTCGACTTCCCGGGGACTTCCATCGGGCGAACACCATCATCAGTCATCGTCACCATCACCTGACTGACCGGCCAGCCCCTCCCCACGGAAAGTTGACTGGGCTGTTGAGACTGGGGCTAAAGTATGGGTTGTAATTTTGGGGTAGTTTGAGTTGTAAATTACTGTTGACTTGTTGTCGTTTTGTTTAAAAATAAATGTGGCCACACTGGCCATCGTAAACCTACCAGCGTCGTAATGTGTCCAACGGGATCGAACAACTTTTAGTTTTTTTTCTTATTCGACTTCCCGGGGACTTTCATCGGGCGAACACCATCATCGGTCATCGCCACCATCACCTGACTGACCGGCCAGCCCCCTCCCCACGGAAAGTTGACTACCACGAAAAAGAAAAATAAAGGAAAACCAGTAACTTTACTGTTGTGCACTTATTAAAACTATCTCCGCAATATTTAAAGGCCTCGTTTTATAGGATATAAGTGATTAGCATTAGAACATACATTTTTAATTCATGCAACATTTTTAAACTAAAAGGTATCCAGAGCCTTGATGCAGAAGGCTGTTGCTCACTCTGTTGACACTACAGATAACACTCAGTCATAAAGCAGCTGTAAAAACGGGTGATAAGTGCTCGAAATGCACATACCAACGCTTGTATGCAAAAAAAAAAAAAAAAAGCTTGAAATATAAAAAACTTACATATAAAAAAAACTTAAATATGAAAATACTTATAATAAAAAAACCTTGAAATATGAAAAAAAACTTCCAACATAAAAACCTTTTAAATATAAAAAAACTTAAAAATATTAAAAAAACATAAAATATAAAAAAACGTAAAATATGAAAAAGAAAAAACTTACATTATAAAAAAAAACTAAATATGAAAAAAAATAAGAAAGAAAAAAAATAAAATAATGGGCCAGCAGGATTCGAACTTTCCATTACCACTCCCCTACGAGTTAACGAGATTGACGCTCCAATACACTGAGCTACTGTGCACACGATTTTCGCTCCTGCTAAACATTAATTTATCTCTATTAAGGATGTCCTATTGCGCTTTGTTCTGTATATTTCTTTTTATTTGCTAAATCCACCTTTATGCACTTGCTGTCACATATGGCGCTCCTGCCAGGCACTACCACGAGTTATTTTAATCATGTTTGAAGCCACGGCACGCTCTCTCCGCCAGCGAAATAGCCGTTTTGCTAACCAAGCGAGACTGTCCCTGTCGTCCATTGATCGTGCCGGTCGTGCCTTACGGTTCGACCACCGCATTACGGTAAGATCGCAGAAGACAAGCGCATGCGCAGTTCGTATTGGAGGGCCCACCGTACCGTATCGGATGTGCAAAAACGGTTCCCTAAAACTCTCTAATGTTCAGCACGGTTCTACGCTGTGAACATCATGGCAAGGAACAGGACAAAGCTCGCACGTGAAATCATGAAGGCCCTTGACATTCAAGAAAAGTGCGATGACTGTGTTAGTGCACCCTTTTCCGCGCTGCACGGGAAACAAAAATGTTCCGTCGGGGGTTAAATATTCTGCGGAGTAGGAAGAAAAATAAAGGCAGAAAAGAGAATGTTTCCCCATGTGGGGCTCCTAGTAGAAGATGAGGGAAAATAAAACTCAGTTGTTAGTCTAGCCGTTTGTACGGACGTCTACTTGCGTATATGTTTATTCTAGTTCAGCTGGCTTTATCTGAAATATGAACCAACTCGATCAATTGTAAGCAAGTTAAAGAGTTCCTTTGACTTGTTTGTTTACACAGCATCGGACACTCAAATTCCATATGTAAAAACAAATCATGCATAGGTGCTGGGAAGTCAATACATCCTCTGAATGTCGGACGTACTCTACATACACACCTTTCATCAGAAGAAAGTTAGGTAACAAGGAACAGGAGGTCAGTAGCCGTTTCTCAAAATGTTGTTCTTGTGAATCGACGATGACTTCTAACAAAGAACTCAGCAAGAGTTTGTGACAATACATCAAAGCGTCATCCTTCAAGGTGGTCATCAATGTCGAAAAATATAAGGGTTTTGGCAGATGTTTTCACGTTGAGAAGCCCAAAAATGCGACTGATAATTCAACCTATTAACCCCTCTTGTCTTCGCAATGTTTTAAGTCGTTGCTCAGTAAAACACTCCAGTAAACGTTTTTGTTCGGTAACTAATTTCTCTTGAAAAATAATACCGGCCTACCTTTCATCTTTAATGTCTTTTCTCCTTTTTAGAGCGAAGCTCTTAGGCGCCCGTTTCCGACTTGAGCCGCGTCGCCGTCGACGTCGCCGAAGCCTTCGGCGCAACCGCACGTTGCGTTATAGGACGTTTCCGTAATTACGTGACATGTTATGTCACGTGTGACGACACAAGGGTTACGAGAATCACGAGGGAAGAGGGGAAGGAGGAGGAGATAATTTTTTCCGCTATATTTGGCGGAAACGTTTTTTGCCAGATTTTGCGGAAAATTTCCGTGCTAAATTTAGCGGACAAAATGCCGCGCTAAATTGAGACGAAATATGTCTCGGTTAAATCTGGCGGAAACTTTTGCTCACTAAACTTATTTAAAAAAACTTTCCCGATAAATTTAGCAGAAAAATTCCCTTTAAATTAGTGAAAAATTTCCCGCTAAATTAAGAAGAAAATTTCCCGCTAATTTTAGCGGAAACATTTCTCCAGAAAATTTTCCCGCTAAACATAGCAAAACAGTTTCCACGGTGAATTTAGCGGGAAATTTTTTTCCGCTAATTAATTGGAAAAAAATTTCGGCTAAATTTAGCGGGGAATTTTTCTGCTGAATGTAGCGGAGAAATATTTCCGCTCAACTTCGATGGGAATTTTTCCGCTAAAATTCGCGGGAGAATTTTTCCGCAAAATTTTGCGAAGGACGTTTTATGCTAAATTTAGCGGTAAACCTTTTTGCTAAATTTACCAGATATATTTTTGCACTCAATTTAGAAGGGAATTTTTCTCAAATAAATTTAGTGGGAAAATTTTTTTGCTACGTGTAGCGGGCAATTTCTTTAGGTACAGTTCGTTAGGAAATTTTTTGTCTAAGTATAGAGGGGAAGTGTTTCCGCTAAACATAGCGGAGAACTTTTCCGCTGAACTTAGCAGGCAAATTCTTTTGCGGAGGATTTTCTGATTAATTTAGGTGATGAATTTTTCCGATAAATTTAGCGGGGAATTTTCCTGCTAAGTTTAGCGCGGAATTCTACCGCTAAATTTAACGAACTTTTTCTGCTGAATTTAGCGGATATATTTTTCCGCTAAATTTAGCGGAGAACTTTTTCTGCCCAATTTAGCAGATCAATTTTTCCGCTACATTTTGTGTAGAATTTTTTCAAATACATTTAACGGGCAATTTTGTTTGCTATGTGTAGCGGGTAATTTTTTTCCGGTCAAGTTAGCGGTGAAATTTTTCTCTTAGTCTAGCAGTGAATTTTTTCTGCTAAACTTAGCGGAGAAAGTTTTCCGCGAAAGTTAGCGGGGAAATTTTTTCCGCTAAATTTAGGGGGAAAATATTGCAGCTGAATTTAGAGGGGAATTATTTACTAATTCTAACGGGAAGTGTTTCCACAAAATTTAGCGGCAATTTTTTTCCACAAAAGTTAGCGGGAAAACTTTTCTGTTACATATAACGAAAACATGTTTGCGCTAAATTTATTTCAAAAATGTTTTCAGTAATTTTTGCTGGGAATTTTGTTGCTAAATTTAGCGGTGAATTTTGTTGCTAAATTTAGCGGGAAATTTTTCGCAAATTAGGGAAATTTTCTGCTAAATTTAGCGGGGAAATTTTTCAGCTAAATTTAGTGGACCTTTTTGTGCTAAATTTAGCGGGAAATTTTTTCCTCTATATTTAGCAGGGAATTTTTCCACGCTAGATATAGCGGAAAAAACTGAAAGATAAATTGGGGAACAAAATTTCCCTCCAAATTAAGTGAAAAAAATTCAACACTAAATTTAGCGGAAACTTTTCCCAACTAGATCTTGTTTTTAGAATGAATTATATTTTTCTTGAATGTCTAAAATTTGATTGTACACAGAACAAACTGATTAAACGATGAGTGTCTATGCCTATACATTTTTTACCCTTGACGTGACAAACACGCTTTAATTTATTTAAAATTTGGTTCCAGTCGGAGTTGATTTCCAGCAAAGGCTACCTGGTCGAAGAGCACGAGGTTACCACCAGTGACGGTTACGTGATTGGCATTCAACGTATCCCACGAGGCAGGAACGAAACCCCGGACGTCCCTTTGTCCAATAAAACAACGATTTTACTTCAACATGGCATACTTGGTGCATCACATGATTACGTATTGAATTTCCCTAACCAGAGTCTCGGTAAGTTTTCTCTACATTGAGGTATTGAGGTTGGACAACACTTTTGGAGTGGGTAAATTGGTAAGAACGTCAGTCAATAAAAACAAGGTGCATCATCAAGATGCAAATCAGCTACGATTGAGCGTAATAAATTGCGTCGCCTCGGTGGTGGCGCCTTACATCAGTTGGATAACGCAGGCGATCGGGTGACCATAGTGACGACCGATGGCATGCTCGTCAAAAGTCGCGATGTGAGAATCAGGAGCTTTAAAATTAAACCGAGATTGACGGACCCGGAAACGTACTTATACTACAGGATCTGTTATACAATTTTTCAGGCTTAATAAAAACGCTGCCGCGAATGTCTAACCTGGAATGAGTTTTGCAATGGCAACTTGTTTCTGACATAATAGAAGAAACCAAGTCGTGAAAGCGAGACACAAAAAACGATGTTAAATGGGGTTACCACCGAGAGAAAAATATAGATTGACGTGGACGTAGCAGGGGTCCCTCGCGGGTGCCTTCCCACACCCATTTGCTGGTGTTAGCGATCATATAACCACAGGGCGATTTCACACTAAATAATCAAGGCGTTATATTGACCACCAATCATTAGGCTTAAAATATCGTATACGTTACCGACTGGGTAAAAATACATCTGTAAGTATATTTCTTTTGCGACAATATTTTTTCCTGAAAATCACGATTATTACAGAACAATTAAAAAAATTCTGTCACTAAAACACCCTCTTTAATCAGAAGTCAATAAAAAAGGATACAAAACTCGACGAGGCTTCCGCCCGCTTAGACGTTCTCGGTGCAGGTCAGCTCTTACGTAAAAACAACGCAACTTGATCTAGTTGCTTCTTTTTTCAAACGAGTTATTGCGCAATGTTTTCTACACTTTGTTATTACCTTACCGAAAAACCCAGTATAACTTTTCACTATCTGAATTATGGAAGACATAATTTTTGAACACCTAAATTCCAGATAGAGTCCAGACAGAATCCAGATAGATTTCCACTTCCATAACCTCGATAGCGAAAAGTTATACTGTTTTTTAGGTAGGGTATCCTTTAACCAAAAACGATATCAAGCGTGAACATTGAAAATAGAAATTTGTATATTTTCTACCACAGCCATACTGCTGCTGGAGTGACTTCTATTTTATTCATCTCTAAGCTGACACCGCGGGGGAAGCTACGTGCTTGTTCGACAAGACATACATCTTTCGGCACGTGGTCGCGCTTCCACACATACCTACGTGCGGGGAACGCTACCAGGTGATAAAAAGGAGGCAGTCGTTTCGTCCGGGGAGCCCGTAGCTTCCACACCACCCTGTGATTACGGGCGAATGGTGTATAAGGTATTTGCTGTTTAGTATGTCCAAATCTTGAAATAGACAGAGTGATTGAGCAGTGGATGGAAGGGGAAGGAAATGGTTGCTCTCGCCGGTTTATGCCTGGACTTGCTGATTCATTTTAAGTATTTTATTCATCTCCATGTTTTCACATATATCTACGAGGTTTCCGTACTTTCGGAGTTTATTCCTTTTCATTCGGTGGTGTTCTTTCGGGGTTAATTTTTCACACGTATTAGCATATTTTTTCACAGACAATTTTGGACGTCGGAAAAGAAATCGGTGCTTATCGCGGGTTATGTTGAAGAGAAGAGGATACACACGTGGTATTCCCCAGTTTGTAGTGAACATGGGCCCGAATACCTTATAAACGTCATGGTATGGACAAGTCAAGGAGACAAAACAAAATATGTTGAACTTTAGAAAATTTTAGCGAGTCGTTTCTGCGCGAACAGTTCGTCCTCGGGCGCATCGCCGACACCACTGCGCACGCGCGCGCGAGTCGTTGTGACTTTGGGATGCGCTTATCGTAGATTTCTCCCAATCTGGCCGCTGGAGTCGTCATCGAAACTTAGCCAACACCGTTGACGACTCGGGGAAAATGCGAAATGGCGGACGGTTCCGCCGGCCCATCCGAGAATTCGGCTTACCACACAAGAGGCGATTTGCTATCCTGACAGTTTTTGCTTCGTCTGAGAAGTCTAACCAAAGAATTTTGAAGACTACTCACAATAGCAAGCGATCGTAAATGCTGTAAACTACGCGTTTGATTAAATTTTCCGGGTCCGAAATAACGAGCCACCGTCTGCTCACGGACGCCATTATCCCGAGCAGAAGACATCATTTGGTTTTACTGCACATGACTTGAAAGATCGTTCATGTTCGAGAGGATAGACACATCACCTACCTTAGTGGTCCTTCGGACATAGTTTCCTCAATCAAGCTTCAGAGATCCTGAAATTTTTACTCTTAAATATTACCGCCGTCTTGTTACAGCAGTGTGCACCGTGAAGCCACGGATTTGCACGCTTCAGAACGTTTCAGATGTTTGCTACAAGATGGCGCTGGCGGTCAAACACAATCGTCATCATCATTGTTGAAACAGTTGAGCGAGCTTTACCATTCGCTCAAACGCGCGAAATTGTGCATATGGTTTCACAGAATGGAGTAGCGGCACAGTTCATGCTTTGGGAACCGTGTGGTCCAAAACGACCTGTTAAAACTCCCTGTTATTGACTAACACACCTCAACTGGGAGCAGAAGGGACGGGCAAACACAATGTTTCAAACGCAATTTTGGTCAATATTTCTTAATTATTCCCAGCTCGTTTGCGCCCTAAACATCTTTTTATAAAGGATGTGGTTCCCGAAAACGTATCGTCGAGAAAGAGGTCATTGGCCCTCTGTTCTCGTATAATACGAAATAAAGCCAGGCGGAACGCAAGTTTGTCTGCATCTTGCACAGCGGCTGCGGTGACGTCGGAACGCCGAGCTTTGATTGGTTCCGACAAGAAGGATAGTGGGTAGGCCTCAAGGCATCTAGCCGTGAGTACTCCAAATATCCTTCTTATCAAAGCCAATCGGAACTTGGCTTCTTTCTGACTGCATCGCAAACCCAGTGCAACAAACACACGACTTGCCCTCCACATCTGTTAATGTTTTGTTGCAGTGAAACTAGGGTTTTATTATTCAGGGATACCTCTAAATACTTTTTTTTCTTCCCGAATTCGATCACACAGCCTAAAGGTATATACCTTTTGAGGTTTATCGGTATTTATCGAAAACACAGAAACCGGCATATGACTCACATAAGTTATTTGTGAAAATAACTCTGCTATTCCTGCTCTTCTTACCTATATCAGCTCTGTACATCCATAAACAATAATCTGTGACTTAAGCGTCTGTTAAGCTCTAGGTATATGGTTCAATTTGACGTATTTTTATTTACCTTGTTTTATAGCAGACTAGGTGCACTGATATGATTGATACACTTACACGTGTGTTGGTTCACCGTACAGCTGTACCAACATATATGTGCTGCTACCGCCACATAACAGTGATATCTAGTGAAAAAGAGAAACGCAAATGACGGATTTTCTTTAAGTCCCTGGCTCTTTTGCGAGATTTACATAGACACATTAAACTCTCTTTTTTTACATTGCTTCACTCCACCATATTAAACCTACATAAATATTGTAGCTGGAAAACTCCTGTTAGTAACTTATTCGTTCTTCTACGCATCACAAAGATAAATATTATATTCACTTCATGATCGTTTAAAAAAAACTAGATAAAAATGGGGCATTTTCACGTAAGATAGAAAAACAATGTAGCTAACTAATCATATCGCGTATCTAGTATTGACTAGTTTTTACAGACAAATACTTAAAAAAGAAACATGCTACATTCGCTATATCACTAGTCTTGCGCAGCTCCTTAAGTTTACAAAGTAGCAAGCTAAATATAAATATACCATATATTCGTAAACAAAATTGAATAATAGCGTTCTTCTTGCTCATTGTAAGAACAGTGGCTTAAAACTTATAATATTATATAAAAAGTTATACTAACTTTATTTACTTACTTTTGCACAGCATGGTTATTTGTTTCCATATGATGTTCCCAACTTAGCAAGGTGAAATCGAAATTCCGTAATAACCTGCAAAAATATATGTAAAAGGCAATAATCTACGAGGAGGTCACGAATGTCAGCTTGTTTCGGTCAGCTCTACTTTGTTCTTGGAAAGAAAACTGTCATTTAAAAAACTTGTTTTATTCATTGTAGTCATTTAGTATACAGGGCTCACTGAGCTAAAATGCGGCAAGCCAACGGTGTTTTATCTCATGGTAACGTGGGGGCAGGTGAATAACTCCGCAATGATGTAGCACAAAATTGACCAACTTGTGCAGGGTGGTCCGTTTCTTCAAAACCAAAATTGCAGCTAAAACGGGAACTGAGAGCGATTTGCGCTATATGCTGCCACAAAACTGTCGTTGCACTAGTTGGTTAAAAATAGCCACATTACACATGAAGGAAAAAGTAGCCTTAAGGTTTAGCCCTGTCGGACTTAATATTTCGATGTGTCATTACCTTAAATTAATATCTTCATGTTACATCAAAACTGAATTGTGGTGCATTAATTTTTCTAGGATTTATTCTCGCCGACGCTGGTTACGACGTATGGTTGGGAAATTCCAGGGGAAATACATATTCAAGTCATATAAGCCTCACTCGAAAGGACAAGAAATTTTGGGATTTCAGGTGAGAATGAGTTGTGAAAAAAATCTCGTACAACGTGAGCAAGATGGAGTGTAGCCCTCAATCCGGGTCCCCGCAGAGGGCACCTACACCTTAGGTGTTAGATGCTTGGTGAGTAGCGTCACCACGCGCCCAAGTCACGGGTCACCTGCGGGTGTTCATGGTGTTAGGTGAGTGGGGTCATCTGCCGGTGTTTATGGTGTTAGGTGAGTGGCGTCACAACGAACACCGAGCCATGTTCGTTCACCCACCCTTGCCTGACTGTCTGTGACTTAACCCGTGTCTAAGAAAATTGGAATCTTGGTGTTAAGCTGAGCTCGTGGTACGCTCTGACCCTTTGGGACTCCCCGTGCGAGGCAATATACCACTTCGGTCCCTGCTTCTCGTAGACGGGTGTCCAGGCTTGGGTGATTCAGTCAGTTCTGTCTTCAAAAATATTCTTCCTTTTTTTCAATTTTTTTGCCTCTTTTTGTTTCCTTCTGCACTCTCTTTCGTTTTCACTTTTTAAGACATCAAGGGCACAACTCTGGTAGAAACAGGTTTTTTCCTGTGTCAGAGAAGCCACACTTTCTAAGGCAAGGTACTACCTATCCCTTGTTGGGCTCCGTGGTAAGCGGTGCTCAAGGGCGCCGAATTTCTCCCTCATTTTTCATGGATCCCAAGCTTTGACCCGGCCTTGAAAATGTCCTCACCGAAGTACTTGGCTATCCCGCAAATTGTATTAAATTCTTATAATTTCCAAAGTTCCTAGTCTTACGCTCAACGGGCGAAAAGTAATTTTTAAAGCTTTTTTAATTTATTGTCGGCAAAAACTTTAATGCAAAAAAATTGCGCCGGGTGAGCTTCTTGTTGAGGTTAATAAAACGCAATAGGAGAAACTCTCCTAGTCCTGAACTTCGTCGCAGACTACAAAGTCAGTGTTACAGCACACCGCAAGCTGAAAATGGTATAAACTAAAAATTGGTGTAGCCCATTACGTGAGTCCCCTGTCACAAATACGACACACATAATCTTCAGTTGGACATACAGCGGTATGATGTTCAACCGACGCTACAAACTTTCACGGCACTATAAACTTTCCCCAACTAGCCCAAATCCAAGTCAAAGCTTTACTAATTTTCACGAGCGGCTTGGCAACCGACTTGTTCAACTTATTCAAATAGCTTAAGTAAGTGTAACTGACAGTAAAAAGTAATCATGGTTTTCTTGGTCCTACTGCAAAACCTCTGTGTTTTTTTTTCTGTACTCTTCTGATGCTTACTTCACCTGTTTAATATCGTATACCGCACAGTCATCAAGACTCTCGTAAAAGTTGGAGCCGTCAGTTTTAAATCATTGTGCGGTACGGCGAACTGAAGTTTTGGGGTGTCGTATGCGTGACAAAGCAGTCATCACTCAAGATGACTTGCTTAAACCTTCTGAGGCAAAGATCGGTGAGGGCTTCTGCTCAAGGGGTTGTAGCCGCGCCCGTATCATTCTCCGCCGTTACGGTGTTCAACAGTAAACCACACACGTCAATCTAATGTTTGAATCGGCCACACTACCAGAAACTTTGAAAGCTGGCTACCTACAGTGCCGTGCACGGCCCAATCTGGCGAATTCGCAGAGGTGCTTTCAGAGCCAACGGGTCGGCCTTTGGTCACGGAGATGTCGGGGCGGGGGGGGGGGAAGGGGGCGACACTTGCGCCAAGTGCTTCAGCGAAGAGCATGTGGCCGAAACTCGTGACAACGATCCGGAATGCGCCAAGTGTGACTGACCCCAACCGGCATGCTTCCGCACCTGTGCGTTGCGGAAGCAAGATAATGAAATGCTAACTTCTAAAAAACACGTGGAAAGAAAAATTTTTTTTAACAGCTTAGATGGAAAAAGGATGCCATAAAACGATTTTACAACGAAGAAAAAATTTTGTAGAGCTATAATTACGGCGCTATACGAATTTGTAGTTGGCGTCCGCGGGCGCCGCGGAAAAGTGACCCTTATTTATCACGTGACTGGTACATATTTGTCACGTGATGCTTGCGCTGTTTCGGAAGCTTCCTATGGCCTCTTAACGTAACTTATTCATCTTTGTTTGAAGTATAACAAAAAGCTAAGAATAATAAATAGCTTTTAGAGCCCAAAGGAAACTCCTGAAAAAGCGAAAGCAGACGTAATAGACCTGTGCGCCGGTCAGATGACGGCGGTGGTGCACGGAAGCAGACGAACTTAGTGCGTCGGCCGCAATGGCGGCGTGGAGAAACGTGTTGAAGCGACGTCGCACGATGCTCAGGCGTGCGGCGGCGGCGACGCAGCGCGGCGGCGCACAGGCCTACCACTTGACCAGCGGCGGCTCTTGCGGGCGCCAACTACAAATTCGTTTTGCGCCGTAAACATAGCTCTATTTTTTTTAATTCTTCGTTGCAAAATCGTTTTATAATATTCTTTTTTCCATTTAGCAAGTTAAAAAAAAATTCCTTTGCATGTGTTCCTGAAGGCCCATAAAAAAATTTCCTATATAAGGCAAATATCTTTTTCTTTCTTGACAAAAGGCGGATTTGCCGAAGTCGTCCGTAGGAGACCTGCACTCTCAGCGATGGTATTGGCGGGAACCCAGACGTCTCCGGACGATCTGCGGGTATTGTCGGAGTCCCTACTAAAACCCACGAGAACGGCGCCAACGGCACCATGTACCAAGCCCAGGGAGGGTACTGGTCCGCCACCATCCTCTTCAGAGCGTTAGATGGCTCCCCCTGACACTGTGTTCCCCGGGGCCTGGCCAGCCACCCGAACCTCTGCCCCGAGGTAGCGCGATGTCCCCTCGAGGCATCTATACCTCGTCGAGGCTTTTATTCCTAATGGCCAGCTGACTGGCCCACCGGAAGAGCCCATGGACGAAAGTGGGCACAGATCGAACGACGAGACTTTCCTTTCGGGATCGGAGTCCTCTCTTGCTGCCCCTCTGAGCTTAGATCTTGTAAAAAACAAATTGATTGCACAAAAAAAAATTTGGGCTTATAAAAGTGTTTTTAAACCATGGTAACCTTTTTTTTACTGATTTTTGCCGCTTCTAATTTAAAGTCTATTTTAATTTTAGCACTGCTATGGGTAATCAGTTAGGCATCATGCAGTGGAACTGTCGCGGCCTTCTTCCTAATATTGCTGACGTTAACTTTCTTCGCGATGAGCTTCATCTTGTTGCACACAGTTTACAGCAGACCCATCTGAAGGGCAGTCACATACAGTTCTTACGTCGTCACCAGGTCTTTAGGAAGGACTGTCTTTATTTTAACCCTTCAAGTGGTGTTGCAGTGTGAGTGCAGAGCGGTGTGGTATGTGCTCAACTTCCGCTACAAGCACCGCTTGAAGCAGTGGCAGTTTGCCTTCCTTTCGACCGCCTCATTACCCTCTTATTGCTCGACTTGTCACTCAACGTTCCACTACACCTCAGTGAACTGCAAGGACATATAGATCAGCTACATAAGCCTTTTTATTTTAGGTGATTTTAATATAAAACACTATTCGTGGAAAAGTTCTCGCCAAGGTTCTATAACTTCTGTACTGGAGTTATAGATCCGTTTTTATTATCTTCTGGGTGCTGTCCTTTGAACAAAAAACTGTCAAACTTTTTTAGTGCCGCTTGTTATTCCTTCACATCAATAGACACTTTCATATTTCCTCACCATCTTTACTTCTGTGCTTTTCTTTGATGGTTTTAAATAATTCATTTAGCAGCGATTATATCTCCATAATTTTTCAGTGTAAATCCCTTCCTTTTTATCGACCCACCTCCTAAAGTGGAAGTAAAAAAGGCTGACTAAACTCTTTTTAGTTTAAATGCTGTATTGCATTCGTGTGTTTTTATAGTATGTCCCCCGAGGAGACGAAAAATCTTGTTCCCGAATTTTTATTTAATGCTGCGGCATCTTCTCTTCTGCATACATTTGATCTCCTTGGGATGTGAAAACCCTGGTGAAACAAAGAATTAACAGTCACTCCAAGGAAACATAACCGGGCATGGGGTGTATTTCGCCGTTATCCCACTTCTGATAACCTGATAAAAGAAAACAATGTAGGACGAAGGTACCTTGGTCACGCAAACAGGCGAAGATGGCATCATGGATAAAATATGAATCTTCTAGCTTTGTCCCAGCAAAGCAACTATTTGACCGCCTGCGCAAAGTTCGAGAACACTACCAACCTTTCCGAACACCTTTGTTATCTCCCTTTCTGTACCGCTCAAGGATCATGCGAATGTTTTGCGGAGCATTTACAGCTTGTTTGTAGCTCCTTTAATTTCAGTGAAAGACTAAAGAATTTTCATTCGGCTGCTGAAAAGCAGCCCATCTCGATGTCAGAGTGTGGTTGGAATCTTTATAATGGACAGTTCCCTATGTTTGAACTCAAGGTGGTTCTTGGTGCAAAGAAGCAGTCTGCCCCAGGGCGAGTACGCCTCATTATGAAACGTTAAGGAGTCTGTCCCCAGAACCAATAAAACTAACATTTTTAAATTTTTGTGGCAAACCGCTGCTTTTCCTCGTTGCAGTAAACATGACCACATTATTTCTTTTTAAACATGGGCAAGGCCCATTCATTCCTGCGAGTTATCGTCCCACCCGACTCACGAGTTGCATAGGGAAGACATTCGTTATACTTGTCGATCATTGTCTTGTCTATTTTATGGCGACCGAGAATATTGTTTTGTGTAAAGCATTGTGGTTTTCGGAAGGAACCAGCGACCATACATCATTTGGTACGAATAGAAGTTTTTATGCGTGAGGCATTTGTGCACTGGCAGCATTGCGTATCAGTGTTTTATTCGTATTTGCAAAAGGTATGTGATACAAGGAGGAAGTACGGAATTCTTCGTGACTCGTACAAACTTGCTGTGCGGGACCGGATGCTCCAGTGCGTACAGTGCTTTCTGATTGTACTAATGAATCAAGTTCGATTGAGCTCCACACTGTCGGATGACTTCTCTAAAAAAAGGCGTCCCTTAAGGATTAGTACTGAGCATTACTCTCTTCGCTGTTGAGATTAACAGTCCAGTAATTTTTATGCCAACATCAATGTATTACTCTTTATATGGAGATGATGAGCAGACATCGATATCTTCCTGTAATCTCTCCAATAGCGAACGAGAGTTGCAATTTACAATCAATGGAATGTGTAGGTGGGCACATAAAAATGGCTTCACGTTTTCTCGTAAAAAAATCAGCTTTCGTTCCTTTTTCGTTCGGAGAAAATTATCTCGGGATCTTCTTTTTTTTTTTGCATCTTAGTAGCATGCGCAGTTGTCAGCAAACGTATTCGGAACGCGCGAACCGTGGCTTATCTCGAGGAAGCGCCATCCTTGCGGCAGCCGACAAAAACGGCTCCTTGACGTGGCACGCAATGGACAGCCCAAGCAGGGGAGGCCGCTCCGGTCAAGGTCGATATTGCAGGTGGACCAGCAACACCGCAGCAATTTCGCCGGTCAGGCAATTTACTCTTATCGCAAACCCCTCGCTCGGCGTTGGATAGATGACTTGCGAAAACGTCAGTTATTGATTATTTCATTCAGCTGTCTTGTCGCAGCTGCACAGCGAAACATTTAGAGAGGAGAAGCACTGCATAATCCTTTGACTGGCCATGCCGCCAAGAGTCCCACTTGAAGACCGGATACGAATAGTATCACTCTCAAGAGCAGGCCGTTCCCAAAGAGAAATTCGAATTTTGACAAATGTTTCGTTCTCCGCAATTAATCGCATCATTCAAGTGTATCGCGACGCAGGAAGCCTAAAAGATGCCCCACCTGGATCGCGACCACATGCGACTTCAGAAGAAGACGATATGAATATCGTCGGGTGCGTCACTGATGATTCGTTTAGGAATGCCAGGGAGGTAAAAAGCACCCTTCAGCTTTCTGCTTCTACGTCAACTGTGCGACGTAGAATTAAAGACGCTGGCTTGCGATACCGTGTCGCATGCCAGAAGCCCCGGCTCATTTCCTACCACCGTAGTGACGTCTTCTATTTGCGGAGGCGCCTATGGCGTGAAACCATCCATAATGGGAGCTGGTTCTATTCACTGACGAGTGGAGCTTCAGTAGCTGCTGGGACCAGCAGCATACGTTCAGACGATAGCCGCCAGTGGCCACTTATCTGTTCAAGTCTGGGGCGCTATATCAAGCAGCGGACTGGGACCTCTTCATAGGATTGAGGGGCCATTTACGGCCTCGACGTATGTCGAAATCCCACTAGAGGTCTTGCTTCCACACGTCTTAGACGGACCATTCCCGGATGGGTTCTTTTGGCTCCAGCATGACCGTAGTCCCGTCCAATGTTCACAGAAGGTCCAGGAGCTCCTTGAGGAATCGGCAATCCACCAGCTGCCATGGCCGCAGTGTGGCACAGAAATGAAGGTCATTGAGAACGTCTGGGGCTTCTTGACGCAAACGCTTGTCAAGAAGAACCTGCAAAGCTCGCCAGAGACCCTATTGGCTGCACTGAACGAGGAATCGGAGAGGTTGCGATTAGATGACCAGCGGCCGTCGGCGTTGTTCCAATCTCTCCCTCGACGAATGACGGATGTCATTTCCTCCCAAGGCGGGTCTATAAAGTATTAATGCCCTCATTCCCGCCCCCCCCCCCTTCCTCTGCCTCTCCCTCAGTTGGACATAATTCGTCTCTTCCAGTTTTGTTCGTTTTGAAATCATGCTTTAAATCAACCGAGCAAGTAAACAAACACAAAGAAACCGGCGTCTTTTTTATTTTTTACGGGAGTCTATCGCCCCTTCTAGGCGCTAAGGCACGAATGATAAATGCGTAAACATGCGCGTTATTGAAGACTCATAATAATAATAATAATAATATATAATAAACGAAAATTATGTGGCAGTGACACACCTGTGTAGCGGGAGCATCCTACGTGCACAAGTGGATCAGCTCAAATATTTAGGCATTTCCAAATGCGGAAAGTAACTGAAAAATAAAGACGAATCAAAATACAGCATACACGAGCATATACTGAACATCCACTAGATAAGCAGGTTTAACGTTTCACAAAGGTTAAGTTCTCTGAAAAGTTTGTGACCTTTGGTCGACAGTGCCAGCTTCTTAATTACGTCATATATTAATTACAAAGTGGTAGACAAGTGTATTCGTTCTGCTGGTGTTGTATGAATTCACCAAAATATGGTCATATTCCTTGTCATTAGGTTTTAAAATTTATTCGCGAAATTTCCCGAGATTTAGATTGCTTGAGGAAATTTCTGGCACATTGAAGATTGTTTGCTTCCTTGCTCCGCCCCGAAGCGCGTGACTCAGCGATTCCAAGCGAATAAGCATGACAATTCCCTTGGCGCCGCTCTTGACCTTGACCGGAGCGGCCTCCCCTGCTTGGACTGTTCCATCGCGTATCACGTCATAGAGCCGTTTTTGTCGGCTGCCGCCAGGATAAAGCTCCCACGAGATAAGCCACGGTTCACGCGTTCCGAATAAGTTTGCTGACCATTGTTCATATCGGTCCAACAAGACCACACATGTTGAGGCGTGATCTTTGACCAGAAGCTAGATATTTGCCTCATCTGAAGGAAATGGAGCGAATATGCTTGACGTAATTCGACGTATATTACCTGCGGCCGCACATGTCATCATGTTCTGATGTGCGCACTCTCCTACGACTGTACAACTCCTCAGTTCGATCCAGCCTTGACTATGGTGCAGTTGTATACGGGAAGGCACGGCCATCTGCTCTTAAGATGTTTGACCCAATAGACTACCTTGGACCTTGACTTTCTACAGGTGCATTTCACATATCTCCGGTGAGGAGTTTCAAAGCTGATACAGATCAGATGTCGCTGGAGAATTGGAGAAACGGAGGAAGTACCTCAGCGCTTGTTAGAGCTTGCAAACTATTAACAAGTCCAATACATCCCTCCTACAGTGCTTTTCATATTCGCAGAAGTACAGAACTTTCTAAAAACAAGCCAAGCATTGTAATACAATTAAGTCTTTGTTTGCCAACTACTAGCCAGCTCTTAATATCACCACCATGAGGTTGTCTTGCTTAAGAACACTGATAGGTTGCAACTTGGAATGATCTGCCGATTTTTTACTGGTCACTCGCAAGATACAGTCGGAGAGTAAAGCGCCGTTCACACATATCCAACCGAGTAAGACCAAGCCGGTTTTTAAGCCTCTTGCGACGTCTTATAACCGGATGCGCTACAGCGCAGCTGGTCCTAAGATAATGACAAACAAAATGTTTATCATTGTTGCTTGAAACAGCCACAGGCATGTCATGGCGGCAAAACACCTTGAGCCTGCAGTTCACAATATTCCTACTAGTTGCCAGACCAAAAGGAAAGAGCTCTATGAACGTAATGAATCAGTCAATCACCAGAAGGACATTCCTAAATTGGCGAGGTGGGATGGGCAAGGGGTCGATGATGTCCACAATAAATTTCTATATGCGTTCCGTAGACCATTGGCAACTCATAGGCCCTCTGACATCTGACTATGAGCCTTCCTGCGCTGGCACACCAGGCAGCGCTGTACATATTTGGCAATGTGGGGCCACTTTCCAGTTCATAAGAAACGTCCGGAGATGCGCCACAACGTCTTGAAGGATCCGGCGTGGGTGTCAGAAGGCTGGTCTCGGGCCATCTGAAGTGTCACCCCGCGAAGGTGTTTTCAAAGCCACGTCAGCCCCTTTTCTCCACAGAGTCGCACAACAGCCAGTAGTGTATTCCTCAGTTGTTTTTGCCAGATCTTGTAGGGCCTTGTAGCTAGCGAAAATTCGGGGAATCCTCTGGGAGGTGTCTAACTTGAACCATCATATTAAGGGTGGCCAGCCAATTATACTTTGCCTGTTCAGAAGCCAGTTTTTCTGCATCATTTAGTAAGCTGATGTCATCCACAAAGAGCCTTGTCGTATCCACCTAAAAGCTGGCGCGTGGGTCACAGTCAGGTGCTCCGATGGCAAAAGGAGCCTCGGAAAGACTGCAGTCAGGCGAATCAGTAAGCTTGTAACGTGCTCTGTTGAGCGCTTCCGCGGGGATGCTTGCACATCACCTCCGGTGTTTGATCTTATAGCTGAAACCCTGTAGGCGGGGGCCCACCTTCTTACGCGACGAGATGTTCGTTCAGTACTGAACATGCTGTGGTCATACGAAGTCTCAAAGTTGGTGAAATCGAGATAGGGCCTGAACTTGTCTACTCCTGAGACCACCAATCGGAATTTATACTCCTCGACTGTCTAGTTCTTAGCGTCGGCGAAAACCGCTGATAAAGGACACGGGCTGGAATCTAATGGAACCTTCTTGCAAGAACACCAGTGCTACGCCTACTTTACCGGCATTCGACTTTACGACAAAAGGTTCATTCAAGTCAGGCGGGCTCACAACGGCATGGCTTGTTAGCATCAGCTTGAGGGTGGCGAATGTAATCTTCTGCTTTTTGTACCATTGTCCCCTTTGCTTATTCTTATGTGAGTAGTTGACTTACGATTGAAAATTGTGTCATAAACGTACGGTAGTGACAAACCAAACTCAAGGAGACCTGCAGCTGCTTGACGTTTAGGGGGCCGTTGGTAGCCCAACACTACAGCCACTTTTCCGTAATACGGGCCGCGCTGTCCTGCGAAGATGGTGTGACCCAAAACCTTGATGGTTTTAGCAGCATAGGGAAACTGTTCCAGGGTTAATTTGAAGGCCGGCTGCTTTGATATGCCCTAGCACCTTCTGAACATGCACAATATGTTCGTCTAGGTTTGCTGGGCGCACCAGTACATCGTCTAACAACGTCATGCTTAAGCTGCAACTGAGGCCCTGCAGTGCCATATCCAATAGTGTCTGCAATTTCGCTGGTCCACCCGGTACACGAAGTTGCGCCATCGTAAATTCAAACTTGCCTTGATGGCAGATATGAGCGGTTTTCGGTGCGTTTCCCTCGGCAAACGGAAACTTAGAAGACCCACTACGACAATTATAAGCTTGTAAACCATTTTTCACTGTTAAGTTGTGCCATAACCAATCGCTACGCGGCATGTAATAAAAAGAGACCTTGATGATGAATTTTAAAGGTTGGAAGTCCACAGTGAGCCGAAAGTGCCCCGTTTTATTGACCATGAGCAGTGGTGCGCTAGACCATGGTCTGTTTCCCCTGCGTCCTTGCTGAAGCAAATCCAGGATGCAGTGGTCTATGACACTCTGTTTTCTGTCGTTAATTGGGCGCAGCCAACGACGGTCGAGCCTCTCGTCGCCAGTACCAATCCTGTTCTTGGTTAGTGACGTGCCTCCAGGAGCCCTAGTGAAGACCTGCATGCGAAGCGAAGAGGCTGGCCAAACAATAGTCCCCGTCCGCCAAGAATCAGCTGTTTAAATTTGTGTTTATTACATACGGTATACCAGATTGAATATCGGTACCAACAATTCATTCGCCAAAAGCCACCTGCACCGAAACGACGGATGCGGTGATAAAGTCTATCCCAAGGACAACGTTGGGGGACAACTTAGGTATGGAAAGGACGCGCTGCCGTCTAGAGCAACCTGCCCAATGAATCTTACATCTGTGTGATGTGGTGCACTGTAACCATCCGGTTCCCAGGTGTAGCGCTCGCACGTCACTCTTTATTTTCTTCCCGTAGCTTCGGCAGCCATCATAGTTGCCAATCCCATAAGGCTTACGCTGGAGCCGGTGTCTACCGAGGCCGAAAATATCACATTCCCAATGCGTAACTGGAACAATTGCCCCTTTCCTTCTGGCAGTGGTTGTGACTGACTTAGTGACGTCATAGGGGCCAAGGGGGCAGCTTGTAAAGCGTTTGTTTCGGGGCACGATGCCTATATGTGGCCATAACTGGTTACACCGGAAGCAGCGCAGTGGACCCTGTGGTCGGCCGGTGTGGCACTGCCTCGCCAAGTGTTCCATTCGACCACAGCAGTGGCACTGAACTTGTATGCGACCACGTGCAGGGCTCCGCTCCAGTCTGAAAGCACATGGTGTGTGAAGTGGGGGCCTGTGTGCCGCTGTCGCCACCAACTGGTCCCTGTAGAAGTTGGTGGAACTGCGCACGTCAATCGGCTGGGGAAGGCCAGGTCGCGCGCCACCTGCCTGGGTGGTGGCAGAGCCACATATCTAGGCACCGTAACGTTTTCTCTACCAGCCCATCTTCTGCCAGGGTTAGCTCTCCTAGGTTAAAGAGTTTTGCCTTCCATAAAGTCACAGAATTGGGGATACGTCTGTCGAAGCATCTGGTTGACATTCTCGGCGTCCGTGCCTGGTTGCCAGAGTCGCTCGTAGTATGCTTTGAAGATATGTATAGACTGCTCAATGTTCTTTTCTGGATGTTACGGCCGACGGCGGGATTCCTCCTTGAGTTGTCTTTTCAAGTCATTGAACGCATAACTCTGCGACGAAGTGCGCACAATATGTAAAACACCTATACTTCGTTTCACCTTAGGTCGAGCGCGGCCGATGTTATGAGCCGAAGGGCTAATCAAATAGCGCAAAAAGTGCAACGTTATGGCGTGGTCTCTGCGCTTGATAGGACCAGCCAGCGGAGGAGTACGCACAGAGAGACGGCGAATATCAGCTGGTCCGTTCAACTGCAGAGAGCCCGCCATGACGTTGTGCCTCTTTCGCTGTTTGATTGGCACCTCGGCTCATAACATCGGCCGCGCTAAGACCTAAGCTGAAACGAAGTATAGTGTAGGCGCATCCGGTGTCTCCTTGCTCGAAACAGGTTACAGGGCACCTTTTGGTGCATAGTTTTCTCATGTTCAAATGATCGCGTAAATTATTATCGCAATGGTAATTTCGAGATCGTTGCGAATAGTTTTGCTAATTTTTCATAATTTTGCCTGTTGTTCATGAGCCCGCGGGTCTGATTGTCGGCAACATTCTCCCTCCCAAGATTAATCGTTTTCATTTTTTAAGCACTCGAACATGTGGAATCAATTTATCACCGCACGCCTTCTGCAACAGTTTTAAGAACTTACTCGGGGAAGTCCTCATTATCATACACAAAAAACTTGTTAATTGATGTTTTCCTTCATATTAACATTAACTATTTTTCTCGCCCTTTCCCGTATCGCCTGCTCTAAGATGTTTTTTCTGAACCGAACTTATATCGTCTGATTTATGTTGCTTCAAGTTAATCCTCTATGAATTCGACCCCCACTGTTATAGGTTACTGCCAACAGGGCGTCATTCACGTTATTTGAAAGAACGATACTACATTTTTGTACGTTCGATAATTAAGGTTTATAATAATTCCTTAACACTCATGACCTATGCAACTCGCGTTCGTTTTTTTTTCCCACGTATTAGCAGTAGTAAAAAGAATCGAGAAAAATATCTGTATATACTCGGGCCCCCCTCATCTCGCCGCCAGAACAAGAAAACACGTGATCTAGAGCCGATTAAATGCCGGCAATGCCTATTATAGCTATGCTTCTTAGTTGAAAAAGTGCAGGCCGCGCACCGAGTTTCCAACATTGTCGAAGTTTGGCTATTACCGTCATCGCAACGAGTGGGCAAGAGCCACTACCCGAACGCAGGTCGAGGCATTCAGTGTCACTCTTCTAAATCGAATGAACACGCAATGCTCGGCTTCAAAGAATGATCGGAATTTAAATATCGTCACCGCGTTAATTGCAAATAGGTATGACGGGATCCAGGGGATTGCATTTGTTGACAACGCCAATATTGCAATCCCCACAACTTCTTCATTAAGTTTTACGAAGGAGAAGCTGAAAGAAAACGTTATCTTTTATCTTTGAAATTACTGGGCGACCAAGACGCGTGTAGGTCAGTGGCGCTGCGTGCCAGTGAACTAGTTTCCCATGATGCTTGAAAGCTTGTATAACGTGATAAACGTTTCCGGCCAATATTGTTGCAGCGCACCTTTAAGAGGAAAATCTGTGGCCGAGTTGTCTTGCGTAAACCAGCTTGAAGCACGTGGAGCAAAAGCTGGCGCTACGGAACCCAATCTCGAACTCAATCGCCACACCAGCTCGTTTCGATCTGGATGAGTGGGGTACCGGCGTGCGGTCGTGTATCACTACTCCGTGATGCAAGATGGCCGCTATTGGGACTCGAATCTCGTGGTGTGAGAGTTTTGAACGGGACTGCGCATAGACGGTAAGCTGAGCAGAATTTTGACCTATGTATGGTTTTCTATTTAATCTTAGTACTTACCTCAGTATCTGAGCGTAAAAGCCAGTGAAGCAAAATATTTATCCTAACAATATTTATTTCACTTGGCACTGGCGTGATTTGCAAGGTGTATAGCTTCGCCCTATGTTTTGACGGAGAAGATACGTAACATCTAGACTCCCGGACAAACTTAAGTCAAGAGGAAAACGTCTAAGTAGCCCGGCATGAATCACTGAAAATAGAAATTAAACCTAAACACACGACTAACACGTTTGAAGCCTTACACGCTACGAAATGCTTGTTATTTTACGAAAGAGTTCGTACGCTCATAAAATAAACCGTACTTCCTAAGCGTCAGATACTAAATCGTACATATGTATATGCACGGCATATCTGTTTTACATGAGAAAATAGGACAATTACATGTCAAGTTCCGTATTTCAAACTTAATGCCGAAAGCAAAACACCCCAGAGGAATTCTTGAACGATCTGCATTCCCTAATATTGGGAGGAAGTAAGCGCACTGCCCGTAAATGTGGATACGGACTTCGAAGTAATTTTTTTTAAGTACACTACTTCAAATTTTATTGATGTTTATGGTTGGATATTGAGGTAATTGCTAACGATAAATATAAAACCTTACATAGGCCAACATTCTGCTAAGCAGACCGCCTGTGCGAAGTCCCGTTCAAAACGCTCACAGCACGAGATTCGAGTGTTAATAGTGCCCATACAAACAATATATTACAATTTGTCTTGGTAGTTTCTGATAGACTACTATATTAGCTAACTGTGAATAAAAAATAAAAGAAATAAAAAGTGTTTTTTTTTAAATCAATTCCAAATTCGCTAGTTTTTCAAAATTTTCGTTTTCAGGCACATGTAGCGTATTATATACTTACTGCAAAATATTGAAATTATACTTAAAAGAAAGAGCTTAATTTGAGCTTCACGGGGATATAAAAATCATAAAAGTATGTTGATTAGGTCACAGAGCACGGCTTGCTGAACTTCGTCAAATATCGCCGCAGAGAGGCGGTTTGACAAATAAAACAAAAATCATTAAAAGTGTTATGACCTAGACGCTTAATTAGCATGGAAAAGCCTATGTCTGAGTGTTCCCAAAAATTTATATTGATGTAGCGGTAAAAAGTATGGAAAAAGGATGGAGTGAAATATGGCACTTCCGATAAGGTGGAAAAACGTCAATTTCCACCTTGGCCGCTTCAACGGTCCATGACTTGAGAACAAAAAATCCGACGACATTGCCGTTTGCGTCTTCTTTTATTAAAGGAATCGCCCCAAAACATATATTTTTTTCGCCAAAATAAAAATTTGACCCTAAATCCGTGCCTTAGTTGAGATGAAATCACCTTATATATATATATATATATATATATATATATATATATATATATATATATATATATATATATATATATATATATATATATATATATATATATATATATATATGTATATATATATATTACCTTTTAGTTTGATATTAAGCCGATGTTATGATGTTATAAGTCCACCATTCGCTGCATGTCTGTAATTATGCATATTGTTGCTCTGCAGCTGTAGCACTGTAACGGGGACTGGAGTCTTGTATGGCGGTTTTGGTCGTCTTTTGCACCAGCCTCCTAGACTTCTGGTCTAAATAAAGAAAAAAACTATACCATACCATACAGCAATGAGGTGAAAGATACGTGCTCGTTGGACCAGTCGTACTCCTATCTTTCACCTGATCACGCTCTACCCCATGCCCAAACTTAAAGACTTGGGTCATATGATGAAAGGGAGATGATTTGGCGAGCGTGTTGGTCCTACCTCAGTGTCGGTTTGTGTGTGTGTGTGGGGGGGGGGGCAGTTGCACTATCACCAGCAAACTGGGGGCGGCCACAGAAAAATGTTGGGGCTCCAATCCAAAATGTTGAGGTGGTTGTACAGCGAAGCTGTAATATCAGCTGCAACGATTGTTCAATGCACTATAGACCCTTTTTATGGTAAACGACACCGAGTGGTGCTTCAGTTTTTCACATACCAGAGAAATTCCAGTTTATGAAAAAAAAGTGAACGAAGGCCAACTTAACACGGATGCTTGAAATGTAGATGAAACGTTCAACCACCATTTTTTCCAGGTGAACGCCAATAAACGAAAGAGTGCGGGATCTGTTAAAATTTTTCGAGTATTTTCCTAAGCCATGTTGCCTCCTCAAAGATATATTATTGTAAAGCCGAAGGCCATCGTTAAATCTACAACTTTGTTGTCCGTGTAGCATTTATGCTTTCTAGCACTGGTGACATAAGCAAGCTCAACAGGCTTGCAAAGACGGTGCGACCGGAAGTCGCTTCGGACGCAAGCGGCAGTTCATGTTTGTAAAGAGCAAAATGGTCTATACCAAATGATTGACGAAAGAAAAGTAGATTCACTGTACCAATACCTTTCTTATATATGAAAGACTTCGTACGCTGCCAGTGCCACCGCAGCTTATGCAACCACAATATTCATTAAGAAACGCTTGCGGGGATGGCTACATGCTTCGCACTGTTTGCGCGCACCTTATCATCTATCAGGTGATTTTCAAACTTATTCTGTTGTTTTCTTATTCAAACGTTCCAAAACCACATAATAAATTATATAGAACGTGATGATAGACCGCGCGCCAATAGACAGAACAGACGAGGTAAGAAGAGAACGGAAAGAAGCGCGTACTCACAAAAGAAATCTTGTGAGTACGCGCTTCTCGTCAGTTCTCTTCTTTCCCCGTATGTTATGTGTATTGTTGCGCGGTATATCATCATGTTGTATGCCTACCAACTAGTCCAGCTTACTACCTTTATAGATGATAAGGTGCGTATAACTCTGATAAGGCGTGCGCGATGGGTTTCTGTTGACTACTCTTCCATCGAAAGAAACAAAACAAAGAGACCAACGAGTCATAAACAGCTTGGCTGTAGTAATTTGCAAAGCTGTATACCCAAACAAAAGTCTCCATACTGTGGCTTCTCCTTCCATAATAAAAATGAGCTAAGGGCCTTTGTATTCCTTGTCGTGTACATCTGACCTTCAATCTATTTTTGTAGCGTTGACGAACTCGCCTCTGAAGATTTACCGGCAATGATTGACACTGTTTTGAAGATAACTGGTAAAGAAAAACTTCAGTTTGTCGGATGGTCACAGGGAGCACTGGTAATGTTTGCGCTTCTTTCCGAGAAACCGGAATACAACAAAAAGGTAACGTAAAAGATTGGTTTGCGATGTTTCTTTGCCAACTCTTCGCTACGACGTAAGGCAACAATTAAACGACTATGACGCTACTGTTATTTTGTTTTCAAATGGATTGGTTTCATTTGAACTCACGCAATCATGTCTTTCATTTTAAAACAGATTATGTGTGATCGCGCACTTTACAAAAAAGCAGTAAAACCTTTTTGAAAAATATATAACCTAAAAAGTATATTGAGAAAATATTAGAAATGCCTCCTGGCTTAAATATGTCAAAAACGGGATTACACATTTACTACAAATTTGATAATTACAAAAAAATATTATTTAGCCAATTTGTTAATATTCTATCACGTAGTAAAGACAATTACAGGTCATTATAAGAAGCCAACGACCCATTTTTAAGTTTAAGGGTTATTTTTTATAAAATTGCCAACTTGCTACGCAGAGGTATTTAAGTTCACATTAAAAATGTTGTAGAAAAGGGACACCTAAAAGGACACGGAACTCAATAAAACAATTCGAAGTGATTTGATAGGACACATTTAAAACGCAAATTTTATGTAAAAATACGTGGCGCAATATTGTCCCTGCAAGACAATTTAGACGTACCTGATCCCGCTGTATAGGAAATGCTCATTAGCAAAAAGTTACGTTTTCCCCACGTCTCAGATCTCAATGGACGACGAGATTATTGATGTGTGGAAGGTCTTGTAAAAATATTGCAGTGTGGGGTGACCGTCTTTTGATCAACATAGTTTCATGATGAATACTAAAATTATCGAATCATAGTGATTACTGTTTCCGAAAAAATCATGATACTGTCATTTCCGATTTGATTTCCAACCCAAAAGGAAACATCTCTCTGGCATTTACGAGGAGTCCCACGCAGCGCGTATGTCGTTTAGTTTATCTATTTTACGTAATCTACATATTTCGCCCTGTTTTTTACGGGGAGATCTCGAAGGACGTAGTTTGCAGCACAACCGCTTTTGTAAGTAAACACTGTAGATAGCGTGGCACGGGTGCATGTTTTTGTATCGGGGCAGGCGTTGTGGGACTGGCGTCTTACTTCTATACTAATTTGCTTGATCTGATTTGATGTCTCTTTATGCGCGTGTTGACGCTTAGTATAGGTGTCGGTTCCCATAACAAAGGCCATATGTTCTATATAAGGCTGCAAACGTGGTGATCACGATTACGGTTCCAGTATTCATGATATACCGACAAGTTAAAATTTGGGAGTAGCTTTCCTGGATGCAATCTGGTGTTCTCCCGGAATCAAGAGTGTATAAGTATGCGGCGGTATTTTCGCTCCAAAAACATTCAAGGCCTGCAGGTACAGTTTCGAACAGTGCGAGGGCGAAAGCGCATATTTTATATAGCGCTTCGTTTGCGCGTCAATACGCTCCAACCATGTCACTCGTGCTCGCTATGAAAGAAATTTACAAATTTACAAATTTACAATTTACACCACCTTTTGCCAAGACACTTCTCACAGCTGGTAGAAGTGTCTTGGTGAACCCCGAACTTTCAAGTAACGGGGCATGCGATGTTGAGAAGACCGCGTCGTCCAACCCTTGTATATATCATCTCATAATCATCATCACTAGACGTGGCACCGCGGGCCTCCATGGTACGGGCTGCCGCCTTTCCGCGGTGCCACGGCTTTCCTGAGCCAATAAAGATTACGATTACGATTATGATTAATCTGCTACAATTGCATTTATATCGTTTTTATTAGACGCTGAGGCCGGGAGCAGGACTCTTCTTTTGTTTGCTTTACTTTTTTATAATTTTGGGGTCTTCTGAACGCTTATTATTTCACATTATTCAGATACTGCCCCATGACTATATTTTAGTGTGGCTCTTGTATGCTACGCGCTTCCATGGTCGTGTCCGTACGAATGAGCAATGGCAGATGTTGGCGGAGTGGCAGAACGTGGCAGACGATGGCGGACGACGCTTATGTGCAACTGTCCGCTGAAATGGAACATGGTGTCTGGCCTGAGTCGTGACTCAGCGGTCGTCGCAACTTGACTCTCGTGTACAGTGTTGGTCAAGGAGTCAAGACTATTAAAAGGCGAGACTTAGAGCGGAAAGTCGGCGCGGCGTATTATCGCCTTCACTATTGGCTACAACACAGCCGCCGTGGTCATTTCGTACCCGCAGCGCCAAATGGGAGGTGCACTCTGAAACACCGCGCCTACCCTGTGAGACGGAATTGCTCTTCTATGTTGCGATAATAGAGAGTGTTAGAATAACGTATGCAATTTTTGAAAACGCAAACGCAAAATCTATAGCGCTTGCGTTAGCGCACGCTACGCAAGAGAGTTTCAGAATAGCGTTTCTCCGCCGGGACAGAAAAGCTCAAGCATTTCGCTCTTCCAACGCGACCAAGATGCAGTCAAGGTCTATTTCACGCAAAAAAATGCTGTAACTTAAGAGAAAAAAAGAAAGTTTTTGTTTCGGTTTACAGTAATAATTTAAATTTTTTTAAACTTGCAAATTCGACGCGAGTGGTAGACCGGCCGTGTCCGCTTGCGTCGCATCTGCAAGAGGAGCTTCATGTACTGACCTTCCCACACCGTACCCTCGCCGAGACATGTTCGCGCGTCGAAAGCATCAAGTGGCCGGTGATCGAGGTCCACCTTACTGGGTTTTCCAAACCGAGTGCAATGTCGTCCCGTATTGAACATCGCAGTCGCGATGTTGCCGGAGCCGTGGTCCTGGGAGCCGCCATTTTTTAACTGTGCTCGTCTTGGCTTTAACCTACTTCTCACGACGAGTCCTGCTTGGAAGAACAATTTTCGAAAAATTGCATACACTAAAATAGCGCACGCAACTCGCGAAACGTGGTTAGCGTTCGACGCATGCGCAGTGGCAGGACACAATTTTTTGCGCAAGCAAAGCTTTAGCGTACGCTATCCTAAAACACCCTACTACTCTTTCCTTGTCGTCTCCTAGACGCAAAGCAGACGCCGCCACAGTACTTTCCGATGTTTGCTTTACGAACTTTCGCGGGTGCCTCTTTCGATACGTAGGTTCCCTCACGCGTGTAACCGATCGCCTAGACCAGTGGTTTTAAAATGGGGGTCCGCGGACCTTTTGGGGTCCGCGAAGGCATTGTATTGGTCCGCGAAGCCTTGTGACATTAGTCAGACCGAAAAATAAAAGTTAACATTTTTTTAGATTGAGAAGAAGCGTTCAAAGTTTTGAGTGCGGTTTCTCGTGTGTACGTCAATGAGAGAAGTCTACTTCGCACTAGCCCCTACTTGTATAAATTTATTAAATCATTATCATAAATAATCTATAACCATTCGCTTTCCCTCAACGCAAACGGGGTCCTCCGTCATTTCTGCCGATCCGCAAGCGGTCGCGAAAGATCAATGGTTGTTAATCTACTGGCCTAGACCCTCAACACGGCGAGGGAAAGAAAGAGGGAGAGGAGGTCACCCTACCAACAATAGACACCTCTAGCAACGGCGCGCACGCCGGATTTGCGAGCTCGTGGAGATAGACGCTGCCGCCGTCAACATAGGCAGCGGTTTACGAGTTTTCGAAGTGGTAGCGTAGCTTACTGGTAAGGTGTCTGCCACATACGCAGCTTTCCCAGGTTCAATCCCCAGTGTGAGTTTACTCTTTTTTTTTTCTAGAACATTTTATTTTGTCGAGGCATTTGGCGATATCTACGACATTTATTTTATGATTAACACGAAAAGGAAGGAATGTCGTTGACGAAATTTCGCAGAACTAAATGGTAAGAACTCCCTTTGCGGAGGTGCATGGGGGACAGCGGGGCTTGGGTGCCGGCAGGACGCCGCGAAGCGGCGTGTACGAGGGGGGGGGGCGAAGTGGGTTAACAGTTCTGTAATGAGCAGCCGCAGACTGTTGTCTCGAAGCAGCATGAAAGCAGGCTAGGGGCTGGGTTAACACGCCGCCCCCCCCCCCCCCCACCCCCTGAGATACACGCACCGTCCGAATCCGAAATACAAGCTCCCGCGCGTTACTGAGCAGCCAATCCAGCGTTAGTGCCGTTGCTAGGGTGTCCACCTCTTCCTCGTTTTCCCCTCGCCACGTTCGAGGACCAGGTGTCCGGATATACGCTTCCTTGAGTCCTCGAAACGAGTGAGCCAAACATCCAACGAAGCGGACATACCGAGCCAAGTATGACTAGCACGGCAATTCAAACACCAGAAAAAAACGAAAAACGCGAAGGTATATCTGTTTGATTAATAAAAGTAATCTACCAAGATATCAAATATGCATACAGGGAGTTCCAGGGAAAAGGTAACTCTGTTTTTACCCCCGGGGTAAATATATTATGCATCACCGAAAGCCCAACATCTGTGAGAATGTGACGCTAGCAATGGATCGCAATATAATTCAGAAAACTAAAATGCTCTATCATTCAACGTCCGTCTATTCCCAATATCTTCGAAACAGAACTTGACATTGTGAACGCTTGATAAATTTAAATTAAACAAAAACTTGTCTTCAATAAATAAATAAATATATATATATATATATATATATATATATATATATATATATATATATATATATATATATCTGCTGACAAGCTTTTTGTTTTTACAGAAATAGACATTACAGATGCCGACAGCGTCTTTCCCGTTTTGTCGATATGGGGCTTAGGTGCAGGAAGGCTCAATAAAAAATGAAAGCCGTTTACAACTCCCTGTAATGCCGAATTATAGCGCAGCTCTTGAGGAGGAGGAGGGAGGGCACGGGGGGGGGGGGGTAACGTGACATCGAGGAGGGGGAGGGGTCACGTGGACTGGGGGTCCCGTGACCTCGAGGAGGGGTGGGGGGGGGAATTTTCCTCGCTAAATTTAGCGGGAAAATTTTCCGTTAGATTTAGCGGGGAAAGTTTTCCGCTAAATTAAATTTTCCGCCAAATTTAGCGGGGAAAATTTTCCGCTAAATTTAGCGGGGAAAATTTCCCGCTAGATTTAGCGGGGAAAATTTTCCACTAGATTTAGCGGGAAGATTTCCCGCTAGATGTAGCGGGAAAATTTTCCGCTAGATTTAGCGGGGAAAATTTTTCGCTAAATTTAGCGGGGAAGTTTAACCATCATGCACCGCGCGGTTACGCCGACAGCGACGGCGACGCCGCTCAAGCCGGAAACGGGCGCCTAAAAGCTGCGCTCGAAATAAAAAAAATTCGTACTTCCTCAAATACTTTTTGATTCAGGTAACATCATTTATCCCAACTTTCGCGTTCTATCCCAACCACTAGCGTCACATTTTCATGGAGTTTGAGCTTTCTGTGTTGCTTTCTTTATTTACCCGGGTCAAAACACATGGTCCTCATTGTCGAAAACGCCCTGTGCAACAATCGGCAACGATTAAACTAACTCGGTATGCCCCCTTCGGTGGTTGTTTTGCTGGATCGTTTCCATGAGCCAGGGACACATTGTACCAAAAGACGCACCCACAAAGGCCAGTGAAGCAAACATCTGTAAGCAGTTCTGCGGTGTCTGCTTAGAGCCTAGCAGAGGACAGGGACAAAGTGGCCGTGTTCCAAAATTTACGCGATCTCACTTTAGGGTAAAGGTTCTGTACATTGGCGTTCAATAATCTACCCGCGTCCTACGTTCCTCTCCGTCTTGTTAAGTGACCTGATTTTCCGGAGGAACTCAGTTCCATTCGAGTAAGATTTGTAACACAGCCGATGTGGCGCAGACGGTGCGGAA
Organism: Ixodes ricinus; assembly: GCA_037355805.1. Classification (NCBI taxonomy): domain Eukaryota; kingdom Metazoa; phylum Arthropoda; class Arachnida; order Ixodida; family Ixodidae; genus Ixodes; species Ixodes ricinus. Next base: position 123,811 of record JAZHYW010031333.1, on the reverse strand, counting down.
CGGCCATGGCTGCCGTGCAATAGCCAATAGAGCCCGCGGAACACGTGCAGCTCGATTGCCTGTCGAGGCGCAAATATTGAAATATTTTGTTTTGAAACAAAATCGGTTGTGAGAGTAGTACCCTATCTATAGGTAGATTAAACAGTGCTTTTGTTTTAGTTCCGGGTCCATTGGAGACGCCGTTTTGAGAGATACAGAATAATACCAAATTTGCAAGAACACTAATGGATCTTTTTTAATGCGAATAGCATTCTTTGGCTACTTCACGCACTTTTCGTCTATGTATCTATCTGGCTATCTAAGCTCTTACGCCGCGGGTCGATAAATAAATAAAAAAGACCGGCGCCGGCTGGGATTCGAACCGTTGACCCTTTGATCAGCAGGCAGACGCGCTAACCACAGAGCTATGAAGGCAGTCATTCAACGCACTCTAAACGGTTGTTTATATCTTTAGCTTACAGCGCTGTCACAGCTATCGGCGTGCGCGCGCGTTCCATGCACGAGGGCTCATTCCGCTCTCGTGAGGCTGAGCACGGCCGCTAGCTCACCCTCTCCCGCGCTCGGGAGAGGGTGATGTAGCGGCCGTGCTCAGCCTCACGAGAGCGGAATGAGCACTCGTGCATGGAACGCGCGCGCACCGGTAGCTGTGACAGCGCTGTAAAGCGCGTCCTATGGTAAAGATATAAACAACCGTTTAGAGTACCGTTGGTTGAGACTAGCTGAGACGCCAGAAAGTCTGGTCGGTACCATTTTGAGTGTTTGTGCGTATGGCGCGTGCTTTGCTTGCCTTCCTAAGTGACACAAACGCACGTGCTGGGCTGCGGAGATCGTGCGCAGGGCTGTGAAAGTGTCAACAAATTTAGAATCGCCTCAAGAGTGGGCTGGCGTATCTAGAGTGTGCCGGCCACCTGACGAACGCGCATAACTCCGCACCGTTTGATGCTATTCGCATTAACGTAGATAATCATTCCCAAAGGATGGGTTCTGCTGATTTTTATGTTGAAATCTCAGGGTTACCTTTAAGACTAAAAATGTGGCGGAACATGCTTAAGCGATAATATAGTTTCACTCAACAGTGCCCTGGGTGGCGTTGGGTCCGAACTTAAATTAATAATATTCAAATATGCCCAATGCCGTAATCAGTCAATATAGCGGTTTTTCGCAGGTCATCTTCAGCTGGTTTTCATACCAGGATTTTAAAGCTGTTTAATACTTACATTTATATTTCAGATCAGTCTGTTTAGTGCAATGGGACCTGTAGCCTACCTAGGGCATGTTCACGCTCCCGTGAGAATTCTTGTTCCATTCTCCGATTTAATTGCAGTGAGTATCGCATTACCTATCTCTCTTTTCTCTCGAACAGTGGCTTGCGGAAATATAGCAACGAGGTTGTGGCTCAATATTCGTAATACATGAACACAACACGGAACGCATCATTTTACCTTGCGTCCCCCAGAGCAGTATGTAAAGACATAAAACTTCAAAACAGCACACGAACCATCTAAGGGTTGTTTGATAAGTTTGGGCAAATTTCTATGAGATGGTGCTACAATTTATGTAATAAAATTTCGGCTCTCAAATATGGCCATTCGAAATAGCGCGGGCCTAACTTCAGCCGCACACAACACGTGGTTCATGCTCGAGAAATATTTGAACCGTGCACTTCGTCAGCTACCTCAAAAATTGAGAAAAAACGAGTTCCGCGTGCTCATCAAAAAATTTTATTTAAAAAAGTGGACGGCTGTGCAGATTAAAGCCGAGTTGGACAACGTTCACGGGGGTTCTGCACCAGCGATGACGATGGTCTATTTTTTTTATCAATCAGTTTCAACGTGGCTATATATCCACTGAAGATGGACTGCTCTCCGGACGTCGAGTTGAGGTCATCACAAAGCAGACTTGTGCTTGTTACTTGAAAAATGTAATGGATTACAATTACAAATTACCAAGCCTCAAATGTAATGGATTACCGTTACAAATTACTTTCGCTGAAAAGTAACGAATTACTTTACTCGTTAGGTTGCAAATTACTTCCCGTTACTTTTTTTGTACAGTTATCCAGAAAACAGTAGAAACAATTTTAATATTTATTTTTAAATATTTTCCAACACTACTTTTCATTTTTCATACGCCCGTAATATGGTAGACCTTGTAAAAATAAAATATTGCATTTAACAGAAAGAGTGTAGGAAAACTCCGTTCACCTGTAGGGTGAAAAGGCACCGAAAGCTGCAACCACACCCGCCATCCCGATAGTTTACGGCCTCCAGAAATGATCCCTAAAATTGTGCAGACAAAGCTAGCGATGCCCATGCTCAGTAGCAGCGTCTACGCTAAAGCTAAAGAAGCGATCTACGGAAGCTCCCTTTTGACTCGGGTGTTTCGCCTGTTATTCATATATAGCCAATGCAGAATGCATGTGTCCCAGGTTACCTTGATGTGTTTCTGTGGTTTAGAGTTTCTTGTTCTAGCTGATTACAATGTGTGTTTTCTTGGCAAGCAAATTATACGCTGAAACTCTAGGTGCCCATTCTCCTTAAGGCCCTGAATTTCGAGCATCTCATTAGGAGATGGCCATGGAGACGACGGACACTCCATGACCGAAAACTCGACCAGTCAGAGAAAAAGTTGCGGTTACGGGTTATCAATCGTTCATCGGTTCTAACTTTCATACCAAAATTCGGGGAGGCAAGGGGAGGGGACGGCATAGAGAGTGAGAGAAGCGTTGGCCATCGGTCTCACAAAACAATTACGGATCACACCACTTTTACGGTCAGCACTCCTTAAACGGCCTACCCCCCAAACACACACTGTAAAGTGAGGAGTGGACTCGACCACCATGCCTAGACAAGTAAACCAAAAGAAGTATCGTCCATACCCTAGAAAACGATGCTCTTAAGGCGCGTTCACAACGGCGATATGGAGCAGTCGCGTGATGCGACTAGATCGCAACGCTAATATATTAGATGGTCACACTGGCGCTCCTGATGAGCGAGTTGCTCATGGTTGCTTCTCGAAAACTCTCGCTCCGAATGCCTTTGACTGGCCTCGGCTGCTCCGCGACTATACTTCGTTTCAGCTTAGGTCCAAGCGCAGCCGATGTTATGAGCCGAGGGGCCAATCAAACAGCGAAAGAGGCACAACGTCATGGCGTGCTCTCTGCAGTTGAACGGACCAGCTGATATTCGCCGTCTCTCTGTGCGTGCTCCTCTGCCCGCTAGTCCTATCAAGCGCAGACAGCCCACCATGACGTTGCGCTTTTTGCGCTGTTTGATTGGCCCTTCGGCTAATAACATTGGCCGCGCTCGGACCTAAGTTGAGACGAAGTATAGATAGCATCGCAAAAAGTCGGGTCAGCTAGCGACTGCTCGAATTGCGTCGCTTTCACCAGCGATGGTCACTTTTGCGATGAAAGTTATCGCACGACTAGATTGTATCGCCGGTGTGAACGCGCCTTTAGCCTCGCGGCGGGAGCTTTTCAGCCGTGCCTCAAGAGCATGCTAGAATACAGTAGCGCACATCAAAGGCATAGATAATTCGACCCCTCGCGCGAGGCTACATCATGTTTCGCGAGTTGTGCACCCGCATTTCCAGGGGTTACGGACCCGCGTTTGATGTCTGTGGAAGTGGCGGAAGACGTGGAAGCAGTTGGAAAGGGCGAAACGGTGTAAAAGACAAAAATGAATAAACATGAAGAGCTTTCTCCTGCCCGGGAGAAAAAGAAAACACGATGGGAGGCGACCGAGAGCATACTCGGCGTAGTCTTACTTAATCCTTGTATTTCGTATATTTGTAGATGCCCTGCCCGTTTTTCAAGTGGTTCTAGCGGACGGTCATACAAAAAATCATGTTTTCGTTTCGGCTATTCTCTCTTCCTGATGTTTTCTATTTTGTTGCATTTGCTCTCTTTAAGCTGCTGAATGTACTGCTCCTATTGCTCCAGTTAACGTGTTATGCTCATACTTTTAGAAAGTAACGAGTAATTAAAGTAATCCGTTACCAATATTTTGTAACGAAATTACATTACAAATTACTTCCGAAATAAGTAACGTGACAATTACAAAATGACTTGAAAAAGTAACGGATTACAAGTAATCAGTTACTCGTAACGTATTACTTCCAAGGTCTGCCACGAAGGATATCGTTTAAAAACTTCACGGCAAAATTTTGGAAGACCATCGAGTGTAAGTGTGTGAGACCGCTGAAACTCTAGGCATCTCAACTAAACGTGTTCAGAATAGCCTGCACCGAACATTGGGCATGAATAAGGAGTGATCACGATGGGTGCCGAAACTGCTCACTGTCAACCAAAAACGCACCCGAAAGGACACTTCAATGCAGTGTTTGGTGATGTTGCCAAGCAGCCTGAAGAACTTTTGTCGTCGATACGTGACTGTGGATGAAACTTGGATCCACCACTCGACAGCTAAGTCGATTCAGTAGTCAAGGCAACAACTGGGGATAGTGCACCTAAGAAAGCGAAGACCGTCCTGTCAGGTGGAAAAGTGATGGCCACTGTCTTTTGGTGTACCAAATGAACCGTTTTGGTCGATTAGTTATATAAAGGTCAACAAATAACAAGGTCCTATTATAAAAACATTATTACATCGTCTAAAAGCAGCAGTAAAAGAAAGGACGGGATTCGCGCACAAAACAGAAGTGTTCTTTCACCAAGACGAAGCGCCGGCACACGAATTGACCGTCGTAATAGCAAAACTGCACGAATACGGCTTCAAACTGATTCATCATCCGCGCTATCATCCGGACTTCGCTCCGCGCGACTTTTCCTCGCATTTTTTGTTATTGATTGAAAGCGACATTGTTGCCATGAATGCATATTTTTTAGGCTTTGAGAGAGCCTATTTTTCCGACGGAAGGATTAAAGTGGAAACACGATAGAAGAATAAAATAAAAAATAAAATAAAATAAAATAAAGTAGAAAAAAACATTGCGTTTATTTTGCTTTCTTACCGGATTCCACCCGAGTTCTTAATGTCCGAGTTGTATTTCGCTTTTTGGCGTGACACGGGTTTGCGGTACAACGACCTAGAGCTAAGTAAAACCCGCCCTCATAGACGCCACTCATATACAACCTGTCAGGTACATTTCTTTAAACACTATAAAACGTTTATATCCTCTTTCTATGAGTAGACTGATGAATTGATTGCAACACGCAGCAATGACTTTTTAGTGAAGCAAGCTCGAGCTTACAAAGCAAATTCATTTAGGCGAAGTGATTAACTTTTTTGTGTTGTGAAAATATTGTTTTTATTCTTCTCAAGTGTATTTTATGATGCTGAACATTGAAACTGGCACATGCGGCTGTGAAAACAACGTTCTCGCCCTATACAAGAGTCTCGTTACTTGACCCATAGACTGTTTTCATGCAGTGTTTCTTGCAACATACGCTGCTTTACAACACGATGATGGTAATCAGTTCTTAGAAAATGTTTTACCATTACGTATGATAAAGGTTTGTCTCAAAAAGGTAGAACTAAATCCCTTGATTCTCTGAAATTACAACGCAGACCTTATTATCTCCCCATTTAGAAGCTATAGATGAAGCTATATAAAGAATATTATTGGTATAGTAGAAGCGGTGGCAACTGCGTATTGGTCTTGTCATGTTCAAATGCCTAAAATATAAATTTAAGTTACTATCATCATGAATTCACTCAAAACATCGTTATTGATTAATCCAGGAATATATTAACTTTATAGCATTGACAGACACTGTTTAACTTCCACCAGTACCACATCATGAGATTCTAATTCAATACTACTTAAAAGCGCAAAAGCCGGTTCACGGAAGTAGTAACGAACTCATCTTGTAGCAGCTATCCCATTTGCACATTCTGTTACGTACAATGTTAATTAAATTCCATCACGTGTCTTAAAATATATTTTGCCGTTTTCAATAATTGTACCTTTAATATTTCAGGCTGCATTTAAGATTGGCGGAAAGGGCCAATTTTTAGTGTCCCATCCCTCCTTGATAAAACCCATCAACGGTGTATGTGGGAGCAACCTTGGCGAAGATCTCTGCACTGCGCTTCTTTTTCTTTTGACGAGCGTGGATTCTAACCAAACAAATAAGGTAATGTATTTGACAGGTCAAACTGAAATGGAAGTTTTGCACGTCAAGCAAAACGGTTTCGTTGCGTTAATGTTTATCCGTTTGGTGCTACAGGAGCTCATGTTTGAGAAGAGTGTTTCCTAGGGAGACATTTATTCTACTAAAGCGAATGTTAACAGGGAAGTTATGATTGCCTACCTTTTACGGGTATCGACCGCTACACACTCCGCATGTACACGATATATCTGGTTCGGTTATTCCGTTCATATCTGAGAAGATATAATTAGAGTAATTTCTGCCTTTGAAGGTGAACATGTATAGATGCTACATGAAAATTAAACTTGTTTTCAGCCCAAATATTTATGATTAAAACGCCATAAATTATTTTTATGCGGGTGATTAAGATGTAGCTCAATGTGACGAGAACATATACATATATATATATATATATATATATATATATATATTATTATATACACGGTGTAGGATTTTTATTTTAGAACAGGTCTGAAAGAAGGTGTGATAATTAGACGACTGCCGTCGTCGTCACGTATTTGCCAGGCTCGGCGGACATGAAACATGAAGGTACAATTATCATGTTAAGCTGGCTAAGCAGCTAAAATATGATAATCAACTCTTTGGGTACTGGTAGCTCATGTTTCAATTGCCCTAATGATGGAAATTTCTCTAAAAGGCTAGAACTACTAAAATAAATTGCATAAATTTAATGTTTTTTTTTAAATATTAATTGATACATTTGTCCGTTTTGAGCACGATTCAAAACTTGCGTTCGAAATGAGCGTTGCAAGCTTTGCCCACAACGACGCTTAGAGGAGTGACGCTAGTGGTTTTAGTCACGTCGTCAGTTGTGTCGTCGGCGCACCCATTATGGACGCGTTGCGAAGATAGTGATGATGATATGAATAGAAATCTACGTCAATTTTCAAGCATCAATGTAAGCAGGACACGCGGCATCATTTTTACCCGCAATTCGTAAATCAGACTAAAAGCGGTAAAATGAATTAAGTAATATCTAAAACACTATTACACTTTCACAAATGATTTAAATTAATTTTTTTCTTTTTATGATAGTCGCCGATATTATAGTGCAACGAAACCCCCAGGATCAATAATTAAATGGTTGAGTAACGGAATTTATTTAATAAATTACCGTACCATAACGATGATACCCCGATCAAATTTTCGACAAGCCTGATAAAGAGATGGTTCGTCTAACTTTCGCCCTCTTTAAAAAAAAGTGATTTAGAATTAAAATCAAATATGCGGTATTTGATATCACATTTCTTAATTACTTTATAACATATAGAACATTTTCGATGAACTGATTCTTGGTGTGCCTAGTTCCACTTGACATGCAATTGCAGGGTAGGCTGTAGATTCTACTCTAACCAAATTGAAGAGTAGAAAAACACATGTAAAAATTTGTGATGGTGAGAAGTGACATTTACGTTCTTTATAAATTTATACAACCCTATTTCGCGTATTGGTACAAAGGTGTAAAAAAATTAAGCTTGCGAAATATTATGTTTGCATTGGTTGCCTCTCACTTTCTCTTCTGCACGAAAAATTAAAATATCGCTCACTCGTGTTAAATATTACGTGTTTATTATTGGTTTAAAAAATACTTAATTAGGCTGCTTAACCTACTTAATATTCATAGAGCACGGCAAACAATGTTTTGCTGTTTTGAAAAGCATCGTTGTTTTTAAAAATAAACTCATCTAGTTTGATCTTGTCTTAAAATGCGCGTTATTAAAACAAAATATATATGTAATGCTTATGCTTACTATGTCAATTCAATTAAATTTTAAGACACTGCCTCGAGGGAATGTTAATTTTTTTCTTTTTTTTTCCAAAGTCTAGATTTTTTAATTCGTATTCTGTATATCATTATCAAACTTATGATATATACTTCTCTTTCTGTTTAAGTCTCGACTGTCCGTATACTTCAGTCATGACCCCGCAGGAACGTCAGTCAACGACATCCTCCAGCTTACACAGGTAAAATATTTTTCTATATTGTTACTTGTTCTACTAATAAAAAGTATATTCCACACTCCATCCCGCCTCTCGCCCCCTGGCGGACGAACGAAGAAGCAGTGGAGCGGTCCTAGTCAAAAAGCCATTTGTATGAGAAATTTCTTGGGTCAAATAAACACATATGCATCATACAAGATATATAAGAACATATAAGAACCATATAAGAACTGTAAAAGATATATACGAGCATATAGATCTATCTAAGAAACCTCTTACAAGTTTCTTATATTGTTCTTATATCTTCTTATATATCTTATATAGTTTTTATACAGTTTGTAGTGACCCACTTGCACGGTGCGCATGGAAGAGAAGAAAGAGAAGCGCGTGCAGCGAAACCAGCAAAGGAGCTGTTTACATGTAATGTAGATATTGTAAAATATTGTAGATGGAGCCTTAAAAGTTACGTACCGCGTATTCTACAAGTTTTTATGCGGTTTCTATATGGTTAATATATGTTCTTTTATATCTTGTATGATTGGTATGTGTTGGACGCAAATATTTCTGATGCAAATGAGATCTTTCAATTAAGGGGGATGGCGACAGAGACGATGGCAGGGATTGTCGGTCTTTGTGCGGCTGGTCACCGCATACGTCTGGTCGGCGTGTTCGTGCATCACGCAGTTTTAACAGAAAATACGAGTGCGTTAAAATGAAAATTGTTGTATACCAAACTCTTGAAAATCGTCATGGTCGTTTCCTTAACGCACATCACCATATCCGTCACCTCTGATGTTCTCCTGCCCTCAATGCTTCATGTCTAGAGGAAAACAAATTAATTTTAGCAAACTGACCAGCGTTAGATAGCGGGCACATGGGAAATGTTAAAGAATATCATCCCCGTCTCTTCCGTCATCTTGGAGCTATCAACCCGCCATCTATTCTAGGGCGTTGTAGTTTCCAATCTCAGGTGATTTTTTTGTATTTACACAAGCACAGGGGCGTGGCTCAAGCTTTAGACAGTTTTCACTTGTTAGGCTTACTTTTTATTATTTATTTATTGATTGATCTTGTATCAATCAATTCATTCAGACATTTATTTACTTCTTATACGATTCAGTTTTCGTGGTGTGTGAGGAGGGGGGGAGGGGAGGGGGATACATCCGGATGGAAGAAAGGAGCAAAATGGCGAAGCATGAAGATGACCCTGCATTCTTTAAATTTCTTATAGCTTTTCGTTTGCAGCTACCACTGAAGTAATGTGGAAATTTATGTCAAACGAGGAGGTTATTATTGTGGTGCCAACGTGTTCATATCGTTTTTTATTCATCAATTAAATTAGGTATTTTATTCTCTCTAATGAAAGTACTAGGTTGAGAGAAGGAACGCGACCTATCGTATCACTAAGAAGACGTGTATGCTGCGTACTTGTGGAACACAAAATATCCACCTCCACTGAGAAATACCACCATGAAGGAACATTATTTCATCCGGCGTGGCGCATTTTCCACTTTCGATTCCAGTGAATGTTTTGAGCTTTGTCCATGTTAACTGTACACATGATGTAGAATTGCGGGTCTGCAAGAAAATAAATTCAGAGTACGACAGAAATTACCTTTGTACTGTTGGTGTTTGCAGAAATATGTTTTGTTTTATTTATAACGATTTTTTTGTTTTTAAACTCCCCAAAGTGTTTGCTGTCGTTATATAGCCTTACACAAACGAAATACAACACATATTAATATATTAAAATAAATATAAATCAAGCTTTGAGTCACGTGGAGATTAAAAACAAACCAGTTATGAACCAACCCATCTTGATAGTACTTATATTAAGGACAAGATAAATGTCCAGGTTTCTCTCTATGCAACGTGTTTCACCATTGATTGCGATCAACAAACAACACACTTCAAAATTAAGAAATTATATCACCCGAAGGACGTTTTGCAAAGTGGCGGGGTTTCCTAACTCCAAGTATAACTTCCCACATATTTTCAGAAAATGGTCGTCCAACTGACTCATTCTTGTGATCGATATTCCTCAGTAGTTTTACGGGTACCATCAAAACGTGTTCTACTCTAGATCAAGTGTAACTCAATATTCAGAAGCAGCCGGAGCATTCAAACATCTCACTTGTTGTTTTGTTTTTTTTTTTTTTTGTTTTTTTTAGCTTGCAGTGCGGCCGATTTAGATGACCACTAGAATCCGGTGTCAAACGATATGTGTGAAAAGAACGGGGCGGGAGGAGTTCGATTATCAGTTATGTAGTGTAATATCTGCTAGACGTCACCACAACGTGTTGGGAAAACTTCTATTCTGGCTCTAACTGTATATATATGCAGCGCTTCCATTGGGTAAATAGCCGATATCAGAATAATATGATATACTTTCATCACTTACCTTGAAATTCACTGTCGTAAAAAATAGCCTTCACAGTTTTTTTTCTTGTGCATCGTGCACAAAACTTTACGAAGTAAAAATGTTATTTTTAATCGAAGAACTAGAAATGTAAGCGCTTTTAAATATCAATCTGTGGAACACCCATTAAGCTGGTTCAATTTATTTGATCATATTGGAATTCAATCCGCGTATAGATGTCTCAATTTATTTTTCAGCTAATTCGGTGCAACTGTTTCCGAAAGTTTGATTACGGAATAATTAAAAACCTTGCCAAGTATGGGAAGGTAAGTAAAATTTCTTTCCAGTGAAACTTTTGTATTTTTGACAGGGAGCAACAAGAAAAACATATTGCAAAAGTCGTTTCTAATATCGGCTAACAACGCAGAACTATAGCTAATTTATGCAGAGAAATCCACCTCCGATATTCTTAACCAATTCCGGTCACTTTGGTAAACAGAAAGTAAACAAAAAAAGAAAGACGTTTACAAATGTATGTAATGAGAAATTAGAACGCAACTCTTCAGGAGTAGGAGGGGAGTGTACAGAGGTAAGAATATGCACCGCTAAAATTTTACGGGGAAAATGACTTCGCATGACTCGGTGTCACGTCACCTATAAACAAAGTTAGTTTCTCTGCAAGACTCTCGCTAATATGAACATGTCTCGTTAATATAAACAACTTCCGTTTCCCGCAAAAAGCGCCTATAACGTGGATTGTCCATAATAACGAAACAAAAAAATGAGATGTTCACATATTTGTGTAATGCGAAATTAGAGTGCAGCTCTTGAAGAGAAGGAAGGGAGCGTTCGGAGGGGAGGCTATGCCTCTCCTTCACCTCCGTACCCTCCCCTCCTCCTCCTGCGTCGCCTCCCTTTCTACTCCTCCATACCCTTCCCCTCCTCCCCGAAGTTCTCCCCATGCAAAATTCTCCAGTACCTCGGAAAATTGACGCCACGTGACCTCAACACCAATTCAGTTTTCCGCGAAATACAACGGAGTGGTTACGCCGACAGCGACGGCGACGCCGCGAAACGCGGTAACGGGCGCCTAAGCGCTGCGGTCTAAAATGCCCGTATCGACCCTCTTCGTTCCCGAAAATGTTGCCTATTCAGCGGGGTTTTAATGTTAACGGAGTCTGTATTTACGAAATACGACAGCGTATTGTTCCTTTAACTGACCTCCCAGTGCATAAATCATAAAACAACAAAAGCATGCAAATGTTCTTCGAGAATTTGTTTTCTTGCTCTTTAATGCTATGAGAAAAGACTTTAGAGGTAGTTGTTTCCCGCAAATTGAGCAAGGTGGCAGCGCGGTTAAACGTTAAACATTAAAGACGCAAATCAAAGAACTCACAGGGGAGAGGAGTTTTACGGCGAATTTACACGATGAAGCTCCTATCTGCAGCCTAGTACAAGTGCATCTCGTCACATCTCATGAATTTCATAAGAAAAGAAGTACCGACTTGCCCATTTTTGGCAATCGTTACTAAAGAAAGAAATGTTGCTCAAAATTCACTATCATACACGGTGGTGTCACGAGGGTCAGCGGCACCCGGGGCGGTAGCCCGCCGCAACACCCCCCCCCCCCCCCGCTCTCGCGTGGCCCGCCGAGACTCCCCCCCCTGCTCTCGTGGCCCGCCGCGACACCCCCTGAGCGCTGCACCCGGGGCGGTCCGCCCCCCCCCCCTTGTGACGCCACTGATCATACACATTATAGTGACTGATCATCATAAGAAATGCAGGACGCGGCGAGTCCCATTGATGTTGCTATCGCACCACAGCCAAGAGGGATGGCAGTGGTGGTAACCGCCGAATTCACGAACCTCACCCAATTGAGGGGCCCCTCCACTTCCTCGAGGAAGGCGTGAGGGCCGGCGCTGGCTAATCGTGACGGCGGACCCGTTATCGCGACTGGCGAGCGCCAGCCCTCGCGCCTTCCTCGAGAAAGTGGAGGGGCACCTCAATTGGAGTGAGGTTCGTGAATTCGGCGGTTAGAAAACCAAAGAAGAATCACGACGCTTGAAGCTTGAACATATTTAGTCAAACCCGGAATTTGTTAAGTTGTCACCGACTATATCAGTGACTATACGTACAACCTGTTGCAACAAGCTCAGGATTATAGAGCCGATTGATTTGTACACGGCTCACAAAATCATTGAGGGTTAACACTCACCTACAGATGTTACGAAATAAACTCTAAAACAACCTTCCACATTCATTTTTTTTTGTAGAGGTATGTCCTTGTACGTATCTTCTCACTTTCAGTGGGCACAAAGACTTATTCCGTGCGTTGAAAATGTGAAATATATAGGGACATGCGCAATTTGGTTTTAAAATCGAATTGCTTAAAAAGTGTTTCTAAGTTACCGTGTACGTTCAAAATACGTCAGATTCTTTTTCTTACGAAAATAAAAAGCGCTCCCGCTACAAGATCGTTAGTCTGTTTGTAGGAACGATCCATAATATATTTCGCAAGAAATGACACGAGGAACATCACAAGCAAATTGGACGCTCGAATTTGAGTTTCGTGTGACGCAAGGTGAAAGATGAATTGAGATTTGCAATCAAGACAGTTCAATCTCTTTGTATTTTGATCACCAGACTACACATCATTAATCTCAATGATGCAATGTAACCTGTTCAATACTCTAATATTATTATCGATACAATCGATATTAGAATTACACTTTAACTACGGGTACCACGTTTCTATGAAACTATATTTAAACTATCAAGAGTGGTATGACAAAATCGGCTGCTGCAGAACTCCTAGAATACTGCCAATTGTATACTATTGCTAGTTAGCTATTGTAAAGCTATCGGGAGTCGGCTATAAGAGGTCTATAGATATTACTATTGACATTTTGTTTATAAGTTTTGGACACTATCGGTAGTTCGTGGAAAGAATTGGCACTACCAAATGTCACTCTATCCATAGATCTGCATCACGTTAAAAAAATGCTACTGAGATAGCTCAGGACACTAACGACGTGATTATCCTATCAGTAAATGTTTTTCTTCACACTAAAGAAATTAAGCGGTGCAATCTACTGTCTTTTCAAACTTGAATAATTTGAACAGATAATATATGAAGAAATACGGCGCATTTGATGTAGCCTTACCATTCTCGATCGTCCTATTTTGTGTTGGAAGGATGATGAGTGTTTGGAGCCTCGTGATTTCAGCTTGCTGATTTCAAGCTTTTCTTCACAAGAATTTCTCGTCAGCTTATTGGAAACGTGATCCCAACAGGTACTTTAGATCAGGGCTCAAAGCCACCATCTTTAATCTCACGTATAAAGCTATCTCCGTATTCGAAGCGCGTTTAACACCCCGCAAAAGGAAGGCCGCAGTGCTGGGTGTTCTGCGCCACCTATAAGCGGCCAGCTCAAGATATGGATTGTGCACACCTTCAGCTGGGAAATAAGTTCCTACTGATGAAGCACGGGTTCCAACTGAGTTCTAACACAGAAATCGTGTCCAGTTTCCATCCCGTACTTGCATCGTGCGAGTGACACAAAAATCACCACTAGGTTTTTGTTACTTAGGATGTGTTGGTACACCTCACAGTCTGTGGCTTAGCATAGCGCATTGTGCCTCAAAGTTTGGTTATATTTTTATTCATCAAGGAGAACATACTACGCATAAGCCCAGTGGAAAACTATGCTTAAAATATTAACATTCGCATTCAAGGTGCCTGCAATATTGTTCCACAACTCAAAAGAAACATAAAAACAAAAAGGCGTCTTGGTGTTTAGGGACATTGCACAGTTCTGGAAAGAGGCAATATATTCGGATATGACTTTGGTTAAAACAGGAGGTGCGTAGAATGCATAAAAGTGTGGCATGTTGCAGCATTTAAAAAAATCTTGAACAGAGGTACGGTTCGTGTGTTGGTTGAAGCGTGCAATCCAGTTTATAAACATGAAAACATCCAGTTATTTCACATAGGCTGGATCAGGTGTTTTTTTTTTCATTGATGTGTCATATATTACGCCGAAAAGTAATTAAAGATATCAAAGAATATCGGCCGTCATCTTCAGACTTATAGGTTAACAGCCATAAGGCCTCTGCAGGATGGTCATTCAGCTCTTGTTTTGACTTTTTCTGCAATCTGGCTCGATAGACACGATATATTTTATCTTTAACTTTGCGTTTTTCCACATCTATAGCTTTCCAGCTTTCTTTTTCTTTCTCTCGAAATTTCAGCGTTTGGATTATATTCTGCTCACAATGCATTCATTTCTAAATACTTCTCTGACAAGAAAAAGAACACAAAAACACCTCAGATGTATACATAGTAAACATCTGCAGAGTTTTATTTCACATTTTAGTCATTTCTGTGACAAAAACAAAACACGCAAGATGTTTACGTAGTGAACATCTTGCGTTTACGTGGTAGACATCTGGTGTGTAACCATTTGGCGTAGGTAATAAAGTGATGCACGGCTAAGAGAATTTTAACCTTTAAAAGACATTTTGGGATTTGGTAGAATTGCGCGTTTTTTATATAATTGCTCTGGAGCCTTAGACAATTTCTACATGATGATGGTTAAGACTTATTACAATATAATTTGATGTCTGAGCCCTTAGTTTTTGACTCAGTCAGTTTACACGGTATATACAGCTGACACTATAATTTCCCAATGACGTTTCCATGCTCTAAAGAAACTTATATTTCTACAGATCAAGCCCCCGGAATATAAACTGTCTCGCGTGGAAGTTCCCGTGGCAATCTACTGGAGCAAGGGTGACTGGTTTGCAGCAGAGAAAGATGTGGCACGCCTGCGAGAGGAACTGCCCAATGTGGTGGAATATTATCAAGTGCCGGAAGAGAAGTTCACCCATTTTGATTTTGGTTGGGGAATTAATGCGGAGCCAATTTTGTACCGAGAAATGATGACCGTTATGAAAAAATACCGGAACTAACTTTTAAACCGCTGGGTTTCCAACTGCGCGGAGTATGCTGAACAATCAATGATCATCGGAACATTGCTTTAACTTCGATTTTCGTTCGGCACATACGCGAAGGCTTATATTGCACGCAGAGTCTTTTTCTCTTGGACGCTCTTGTTTTATTCGGATTTCTGCATTCGTTATGAGTATATTTATTTTCCCAGTATGTCAGGCGTTCCCAAGCCAAAAATAGAAATGGTGCCTGCTTTTTCATGGGCGAAAGTAGGTGTATTGGACGGCGGGCTTCACATCATCTTTTCATTGAGAATTCAGATTACCAGTAGATGTCTATGCATTCGAGAGTCTGCGCGCTTAAAATATCAGTAAAGTTTTTTTGACAACTTTTTAGAACGCTATGTATATTTTACTATACCGAGTAATTGGGTATTCATTATATGCCGTGCTTTTTTTTTAATGTCGCTTAGTTACTTTTTTTTTCCAGAACCATGTAACAAACTCTTTTGCGAGTTTGATTGTATTACCACTTGTGTCTGCGAAATATACATTGTGACCTCTCATGCGAGTTTTGTATCCAGAAATACTAACATTGTGTATGGTTTCAAATGGAGCAAATTTCGTTTTAAGAAAGAAGCAACCGGTAAATAGATGCAGTTCTTATTGCATGAATATTGCGCTCCGCGAAAATGAGATGAGAGTATAAGTGTCAGGACTCCTTCGCTTATAAACTAAACCTTTTCCCAAATTTCATTTTTTTTCATGTATTTAGGAGTCGAAGTAAATTTGCTGAGGAGATGTGGCGCGTACTAACGAATATATATGTTTCCGTACAAGGGTGCGACTTGAGAATGTTTAAACCTCTTTAGTTTTCTTTTCTCTATTCACTCGTCATTTGGTGGTTTGTAAAATATTGACTCTGCCATGTGCGCATTCTTTTCACTATATACTTCGTTTATTTTGGCACAGCTTTGCTTTTTAAAGTGGCTAAATTATCTTAAATTTATTTCTTTGCGCTTTAATATTGCCACGCGGAAAAGGCACTTTTCACATTACTTATTCATGTTTGACAAAATATTTCATTCAGTAGGCAAACAGCAAAGGCCTGAGAGCTTTTGTCTTTTTTATTTTTGCTGTTTTATTGCCCGTGTAGTTGTCATGGCCTTGTTTTACGATTGCAGCACTACATATGCTTACGTTTATACAAGAGGTGGTAAATATGTGGACCAGTCCGACGAGCGCCGAGCCATAGCTGCTGACCTGAGCTCGCCGTCTCCCTTCTGTCGCACGTGTTGCTACTGCCGCCAGAGCACGTGAAGGCGACGCCTATGGATTATGTGCGTTTCCCGGGGTCGCAGAAGCGAAGACAGTACCACTGCCGCCGTCAAGCGTGTCTCCACGGATCCTCGTTGTCGTTTTTATTTTTTAATATTCTCGGGGAGTGTTTTGTATTTCTTTAGTAAAGCATTTACTCCAACCAAAACCCCTCAGCCTGAATAAGGCCTCTCCAATACCTCATTTTCACATTACGGGACGTCAACCGATTTGTCCGGTTGCTCTAGTCATTACGACTCGGCTCGCCCGCCGGCAAGTTCTACCTTAATCCCCTCGATGTGTTTGCGTTTGTTCTGCAAGTAGAATCAAATGAACCAGTGCACGAGGCTCGTGTCTCGAGCGACGTTTGGGAGAAAATGGCACCGCTGCACTGAAATGAGCGGCCCTTGGACGCGAATGGCGGCTGAGTACACGCTCATGGCACTTGACTTGAGCGTTTCAACAACAATGGGTGTCGGTACTTCGGAGAGTGAATTTAATAAAGAAACTTCAGTTTGAGCCTCTTCGCCCACATTCTCTACCCGTCGTCATATACGTCGTCAATTTCGTCTAATATGCAGCCGTCAAAGATAGAAGGTATTTAATATATACAAAAAGATTTGAGCGTCCAGATCGCTGCGAGTTTCGCGGGGGTTCCTCGTCGTCTTCCCTCTAGTGATTTATCGTGCTAAGCAGGATTCTAACCCAAGACATAAGCCAGTTAATGTTTAGTGACTCATAAAAGCGAGTATAAATACCGTCATATTCAAAATTACATAAATCTGAACAGCAACAGAGTCGTCAAAAAAATTACTGTCTGCAAGTTCAACAGAACGAGGCCTAAACGAACCGTTTCCTCGTTATCCTGATCTTAAATTCTTTCCCGTGCAAGTATGCACGAGCCCACGTTTCTTGCGTGTTTCTTTCATATCACAGTACAGATTACAGCACAAAATTCCACGTACTGATCACCCCTGGTTCGGTCAGAAATCACTTCAAGATCAAAAACGAATTTGACAAAACGCACAACGCGACAGTCTCCGGCACCATTCACGAACTACCGAACGACTAAAAATAGACATGTCAGGCAGCCGGGCACACAGAATAACATCACAGAAAGAACGGAGACGCCTTAAAGGATTGCTGAACCTAAATCTGGATTCCACAAAATACGGCGGCAAAAGCGTGCAACGGGATGCTACAAACACCAAAAGATCACTTATACAGCGATATCTCAAACGGATGACTGTATTTTTTTTTTTTTAAGGAGGCGCATTTGACAGATATTTTTACGTCTTGTTTTACCGAGAAGGAGAGGGAACGGCCTCGCGTCTTCTCCGCCTCGCCGCCTTGCGGGGACGAATCGAAGAGAGGATTAAACGAGATATCTTGACGTCACACGTTCGTCGGCCTCATCCAATCTCGACCTCTTTTTCCAAAAAAACGGAGTCCATTCGAGATATAGCGTTGCGTGTAGTGTTGTAGGGATTGTAGCGTCCCGCCTACATCTCCTGCATTGTTTTTTTTAAATTCAAAATTTTGTTCACCATCCCTTTAAACTCCATAGGCGGTGTCTCTTCTGCCTCGCTCGCTCCGCTAGGCAATAGCCGCTACGCGCCCGGCGCACTGTAGCAATGCCGGTCCTACGTGGCTAAGAACGTCGCTACATGCCCCCCCCCTCCCTCCGGGCGCAAACAGCGTCTGGAGATGCTACTGTAGCGCTTTTAGCGAAGTGCGCCATCCAAAGTTTCCACTGTGCTCGGCCTTTCAAGATTAGACGACTATCTAGAAAGGATTTTGATCGACAGAAATTACAGTATGTAAGAACTCCAAATTTGACGGTGTTGGCAGTGTCGGTTTCAGAGCGCAATAATTTCAAGCTTCCATCATGCACATTACAAACACCATCTAACTTGTTGTTGGTGAGGTAATTACGTCATGAGAGGGACCCCTAGGAGGGTGCAACTAGAGCCACTAAATAAGGTAGATGCAACTAGAGTTCTTATATGGCTCCCTACGGGAGCCAGAGTTGCGCGTCTGTTTTCCACCCGCCGCCGCACCGCGATTCACCGAGATGCGATTACGTGAGGAGCCGGATCAAGTGCCGTGCAGGAAAGTAGACGTTGCACGCGCCCCGCCTTATGTACGCCTGCTTTTGAGCGCGCCATGCGCCTCGAACGCGCGGCGCCGCTATTCGCCGAATTCAGTCACGTGAGGAGCAGTATCAACATGCCGCGCAGGAAAGACGGTGATACAGGGATGAACGCGCAACTCTGGCTCCCGTAGGGAGCCTATACAGGAACTCTAGGTGCACCTAAAACGCGCGACCATGTGAGTCCGAACCAGGTGTAAGATAGACCAGGTGGAAACGAGAGCCAAATGAGCGACCGATTCGCCCCCCGGGTTTCTCATATTCCTGTGGCGCCATCTATGTGGAGCAACCGCGAACTCTCACTCCGGGTGGCCGACCAAGTGGGGCGACTGGTGGCGACCGGCTAAACTGACGATGAAGATTTGTTTCTTCCGTCGCAGCGCCAGTCTGTCGCAAATCGAGGGTACCTGCAATGCAGACGAGTACACAGTCCGGTCACGTGCGCTGCGGTATGCCTTATGGGCCGTTTCACCTGTCTATCTTACACACTGGTCCGAACAGTGCTTGCACTCCACGAGCAAGCGTGCTTGGCAGAGACACAGAAAGCCCGGAGCTCGTTTTTGCAGCTTCTGCCACGCTCACACAAAGTGAAAGAGAGCATAGGTCCCGTTTGATTGGAGGTAACAATAAACAGTGCGGGAATGGGCTTTTGCTAGAGCCACTAAATGATCTGCGCTTAGAGTATCGGCACTCCGTTACCCCACATTGTTGTTGGCGCCGCCATTTCGGGGCGTGTGCAGAGCAGACGCTACTGCCGATTGTCATTATTCAAAAGTGCGAATTCCTCAGCATTAGATACGGTGTTAGGAAGTTCACGTAATATTGCTTAGCTTTGTCGCGAACTGTTTATACATTTGTGGAGGACGGAAAAGCGTTTTCTGTGATTTCAGAGAAAGCTTCAGTTAGCTGGCAACCATGATTTTAAGCCACACTATGGACAAGTGTTCGTTACTTTGAAGCGTTGCTTATTTAGTGGCACTACACTTTGTCTTTTAACACGGTAACGCTAAGGAGCTCGTGGCGCAGAAAAGCCGATGTCGGTGGCGTTGTGACGCGAAGCTCCTGATTGGTCGCAAGGGTCATGATGTCACAACCACAAGACCTGGCGCGGGAATTTCAAGCAACCCACAACGCACACGTGAAACGTGGCGTCACGCGTGGGATGAAAGTTACTAATGTGAAAGCATTAACTGTCCCATGGAGCAGAACCGACGTCATCAGCTTTTGAAGCTGCGCCAAACGGCACCTTCTCCTGCCCCAATCCAGCGACGCCTGTCATCTGTAACAGAAATCTGATGGATAGGCTTCCATTGGCTGGCGCGCGTCATAGTTTCAAAGAACGATGCTCCCATCTGCTCTCGCCCGGCGTAGTTCCAAGGAACGCCACCAGGGGTGTCTGCTCCGTGGCGAAGCAGCGGCCCGATCGCCGGTAACTGGTACGGCTACAGAACCCGCACGGGCTAGCACCGGAGAGGCTGCACCGCCGAGCTCAGCGCGGAGCGGCCACCTAAAAAAACGCGCGCTCGGCCGCAATAAACAAACAACAAGAAAACGCGCATTTCATGGACGGTTGCTATCTCGGCAGTAGCGAAACGTGGGCGTCCACGCCAGTACCCCACAGACAGAACTAAGGGAGCGGAAGAACGACATTCATGGTTTCGCATTCACAACTCATAAGATGCATCCCTACCAAACAATCCGGTATAACTTTTCGCTATCCGGACTATGGAACCGGAAATCTATCTGGATTCTATCTGGACTCTATCTGAAATTTAGGTTTTCAGAAATTATTGCTTTGTCTGCAATCTGGATTTCGGCTGTCCAGAAACAAAGTTCCGGTTCCATAATCCAGATAGTGAAAAGTTATACCGAATTTTTCTGTAGGGCGTGCTTAGGTGTCCACGAAATTATTAAAAACTTGATATGTAATGTAAATTAAAGGTCACCGCATGTATCAAATGATTTCACTCCATAAAGGATTTCAGGTGTTTAAATACAAATCTGAAGAATTTTAGGCTGGATTCGAACCCCTGACATTTCGGTTGCGAGCCAGACGAGCTACGGACTAGGCCACGCAAGGTAGTTTTTTTTTCTTATTGCCATATTAAAAAAAAAGTATGTAACACAATGACATACAACAGAAAAATATTTAAAAAAAAAGCGCCCAGCCAGAATTAAGGCTAGAGCTGGTCGTTAGTTTAAATGTCTTTTAAGGCTTTCAGTTCCTTGAAGACAAGTAACCACTCAGGGGCAGAATCCTAGTTTTGTAGACAGTTGTTAACACGCATACAGTTTGAGCGAACTATTTTCGTACAGGTCCAACATTCACATTTCGTACAGGTCTTACAGTCATTTGACTTTTCCAGATGCTCAGGAGACCAATGAGCATGACTGTATGTAAAGGAATGAAATCGTCGGTCTGAAGTTCGGTTTTCAGAAACTAATACGGCCTAGTGTGATGGGAAGACCTTTCTTTAGTGTCCACTGCGAGACATCCCAAAATACCAGGGTGTCCCAACACTCGAGAAAGACGTGCTCAATCGATTCCTGTTTTTGGCAGAGAACGCAATGGACTCCAAGTGAAACAAAGATTTCCTTATCTTTTAGCCATGCCTTCACAAGAAGAGTAAAAGCATGGAGCTTAAAGGGCAACTCCGGTCCATACTTTCGATTTTGGGATTATGACTGTTTTTAGTGCAGCCAGCGTCCCTGAATTGCAAGGTGTAATTTTTTTCTCGTTATCGTGCGTAGTTTTAAAGATATCGACGCCTCAAAGTTCTGTTTGGGGCGCGGCCGACAAAACCGGAACTAGCCGCTCGAGGCCCCGGCAACACTGGAAATCGTGGACGTGACGTCAGGATCGTTCTCGTTCAACGAGTACGCAGGCCAAGCGGCACCTACCTCTGTTGCGCTAGCCGTCTAAAGATAGAAGGTAAGCTGATTTTGTTTTAATTCTGTATACGTGGTAGTTATCCAGCATATGTAGCAAGAGTTAGTGCGTAAACCCAAAAGCTAGCGACTGGAAAACCCGTCAACTCGTTCGGTGCCGCACTCGGCGGCCGCCGCTGTGCGTGCACTATGCCGTACTCGTCGCTTGTATACCCAAAAGCTAGCGACTGGAAAACGAGTGAACTCGTTCGGTGCCGTACTCGCGGCTGTCGCTCTGTGTGCTGTCCCCCGTACTCGTCGCTAGGCCTAAATTGTCATTGGGGCTCCGTGGATGGAGCGGCGTTGCTCCACACCGCGCTGCCAGTGACGTACAGTACTGGGGGCCCTCTCGCTTTCGCGCTGCGGGTCATTCCCAGACACGAAGCTTTGAGGCTCTCCGGCGCGGGCCGCGGCGCCCGAACAGACGTGTGCTGGGCTGTACACGTCTGTTTTTTGTTCTTTTTTCCTCAGGCGCGTAAAAGCCGAATTTGTAAGCTGCGACACTAATTTACCACATAAGCCGCAAGCAACCAACACCCGTAGGTTTCGTTCGTAACTCTCCGGCGAAAAATGATCGGAGCAGAGCTTCGATCTGGGGGTCGGCGTCCAAGGCTTTCCAAAGTCCACTCGTCGAACTGCGTTCACCCACACCTTCTCCAATTTCCGATCCGTTGGAAACTTATGAAAAAGCACCTCCGGGTTGCGCAGCGGGTTGTTTGAGCAGCCCACAGCGCTACAAGTTGTACTCGGCATCTTCCAAAGAACAGCTGGGCAGTCTTGGGCGCACCGAGTTGCTCGCTAAAACGAGTCTTGAAGTCCTCACAAGCAAATAAACAAAAGGCTATACCGAAGCTACACGGGCTACAGATAAAAGCAACGACTAAACACGCAATCACAAGCCGAAGTAGCGGTGGTAGCGGCACAAAGAAGCGCGAAGCGCGCGCAACGGGTGCGCCCGTCCGGACCGGAGGAAAAAAGAGAACGATAGTGACGTCACCGCCCAATGTTGCTTTAGTGATCGGCAACCCGCTGGCCGCCCGCTAAGGAGCAGCGGCTCGCGGCGGGTCGCATTTTTATTATCGGCATTAGTTGAGAAACGCGGCGTCGCCCGGACGTAATTTTTTGGCTGGGGTCGTATTTTGTGTCACTACAACGATACCAGTAATTTATTTCATTTTAAGTTTTGGGTGAGTTGCCCTTTAAAGAAAGAGGTTTTAGCTGTCTTCGGATTGTGCATTTTTGGGCAGATCTAAGAACGTCACGATGTCCGACTTCACAGCGTCTGATTCAGTGCAAAGGTAACGAAAAAAAAAACATCATATAAATTTTCTTGACAGAATTTTCCGCGCGACTCCAGAAACATATAAAAAAACTCCCACACCAAAACTGAAATGCGTCTACTTCATTGAGGTAGGGGTTGAGATGGCACGCACTAAGTTTGCATGATGAGACGGCAAGTGAAGGTATTGGCTTCGCCAAAGAAGTTTGTATCACAGTACGAAGGAAATGATCGGTTTGATCTCGTAGATATATAAATCTTAAAACCTCTTGCTTAACAAAAAGTTGTTCAAAGGAAAGATCATCTTTGGCGACACGACAAGAAAGTTTATAACGGCTTACTGTCTCCCATCTAGACTGCCATACGAATACGGCAAAAACACGATGTAGCTTCTGAATGTTGATGCGGAAACTACTGATTACGTCAAGTGCATTCAAGATTATGGCACTTAAACACACGTTACACATCGTGTCCTGAGTAAAAATGAATAAGTCACTTCCTGTCCATTTCTGCGCACTTCCCCGGCTTTCATGGATGACCGATGAACAACAAAAATGTTTTTTTTATATAGTGCTGTAGAGGCACTGCAAGATAAGAGACAGGGGTGAGCATGCAGCTCATTTATTTCTTTATTGCTAAAGCCTTGTTGCCCACAACACGTGCCAAAAACCCAACAGATTTCGCCCAATTTACAGAAGCCCCGGTTGCTTCACAGAAACTTTTAATCACACGCAGTCTCTGATATGCTCTTTTTATCGTTACCAAATACAGACACATCATCCGTGAAAGCCAGCGGCTTCACTCATTGCTATGCAGTATCTTCAATTATACGACGACAGAAGGGTTCTAAATATATGTTACTTAAATAGAAGCAAAAGGGGACATTCCTGCCTTACAGACGACAAAACTGGGCCGGACTGAAAAAGCCGACCAGTAACAATCAGTCGCGTAGTACATCCGTTGTATGCCATTTGTACAGCAAACTAGAATAACTTTGGCAACCCCAACGCTGTCCAGTAGATGAAACAACACATAATCCTGTACACGATCAATGGCCTTCTCGAAATGTGTTTGTATCATGGCTATCTGGCCTTTATCCGCGTCACAACATTTGAGAATACTGCGTCCACAGCGACCGTTTGCAAACATTGTCCGTCTTTTAATCCCACACCTTTCGTGGGCTCCTATAATGTTGTGTATCACAGTTTTAAGTCGACCAGCAAGCACGTTAACAAAAAGAATCTTGTAATTTACATTTCTTAAAGCAGTCGGCCTATAGTTTTTGACATTCCTAAGTTTTAGTCATTGGAAACTTTCCGAATGAGTATTGTGTGACCAGTAAGGAAAGTAGGTGACAATATTTTTAGTGCGCGCTTCTAGTATCACCTTATGGACCTTTTGTACTAGAATGGTATTATAATTTTTATGCAGACTAGCATTTAGCTTTTGTGTACCGGGTGGTTTTCCGGATGGCAAATCGTCTATAGCTGCTTTGATTTCGCTAAGCTCAATAGGCTGCTGAAACCAAGCAGTGGCGTTTTCATCTAATCTCAGAATCAGATGCAAGAAAGCGTTATGAAGGTGACCCCGAATCGGTTTTTCGTCGCACTAAAAATGCTGACTGTAGTACTCGACAAATGTTTCCTTTATCACATCATCTTTTAATTTAACAGCTGCGATACTCAATTTCACAAATTCTCTTCATACTCGCGTAGTGCTTTTCTCTTCTAAGCGCTTCTTTGGTCGGTGGTTCTCCGAGGGGATATTTTTCAGCACGAGTTCGGGCTGCCGCCCATTTATAATTCTGAGTTTCTATGGCGGATAAATTCTTCTTAGTAGGGTTGAAATTGTTTATATATGTCCCGGGATATTCTTATTTTAACCTACGGAGACTTTTTTAAATCCGCAGCGATGTAAGTTATCTCCATTGTCACTCCTATAGTTTAGAGCGTGGGATTTTTCTAGTGCAGCTAGCTTTATTTCCTGCTTTGCTACCTCCCATCGCTTAGGTAAGCTAATAAAATGTCCACTGGACGTTTGCCCCAAAAACGCGTCAAGTCATATCAGTAAAAGTTGTAGACGTAAAGTAGCTTAGAATTAAATTCCCACATACTCCAACAGAAGCGATTAGTTTCCTTTTTAGTTTCGCCGAGAGTGAACGTCACTAGTGGGTGATCGCTGAAAAATATCTTGGTGGAATTTTATACTCGTCCGCCCCTCATAAACGTTCGGCTGACATGTAAGCCCTGTCAAGTCTAGCGTGACTGATCAAACAGAAATCAGCATATATGAGCGTCTCCATCTTTTTTTGAAAGGTAGCAACGTTAGTGAGGTAGTATTCATCAACCACATCTCAGAAATTATGCGCTGGAGTCGCTAAGTTTTATCTTAGTTGATCTTTCGCTTTCCTCGCCGACCCAATTGAAATCCCCTAACAATACTATTTTTCGGACGTCGTTTAAAAATTGATGTAGGCGCTGAAATAATTCATGTCTGTCTTTAGCCTGATTAGGACAATGAACGCTAATGACTCTTCAAGGTTTATCAGAAATTACGAAACCGCATACAACAAGCCTACCGAAACTATCTAAAGTTGTTATAAAATCCTCAGTAGCCAGCGCCTTTTGATGAATAATAACCCTCCTCCCTCTCCCCAGGCAATCAGTTAGCATGACTAACACAAATATCAAACGTGTCTTGAAAGGGCTGCACTAGATTCGCCGTGTCCTCCTCATTTTCTACTTTAGTTTCTTTGATTGCGAAGATTTCAATATCACTGTCTTAGAGAAGTATTTTGTAACTGGTACTGTTTACGATGCGTAAACATGCCACGAACGTTCAGAGTTTCAAGCTTGGACTGCGTTATCAAGCTGCGACATCTCCGTTACACCACAAGAAGGACACTGCAAGCGACGGCATCCTCATCAAGCACGGGCTATGAGTAACACGGTACCGGCGCTCCGTTTTCTCGTTGGTTCTGGGGGACTTCGTCTTTTCCGGCAAACGAAGGAGTCGTCCCACTGATCTCAATGACAATTGCTGGATCGCGTTTGACCAACACCGCCTATGGACGGGAATGCGGCCATGGTCGGCCATCTTTTTGGTAGAGTTATATCATCTCTAGCCATCATAGTAATATGTCGGACGGCGCAATGGCGGCAGGCTGCCATAAAATAGCCGTAGATCTAGTACACTGTACCGTGGGTGATATTTCGTGGTTGATTGAGGTTTTTCGACGAAGCAGATTCTTGAAACCCGGCGGGAACGGTAGCCTCGTCTTTGAGGACCCGGCGAAAGTCCTACGAAAGCGCAGCACCGGGGAAAGCAGCGCAGCTCGCATCGAAAGCAGACTACGTACCGGCGTCTGCTTTCGATGCTTTTTTGGAAGCGACTTTCGATGCGTGCTGTGCTGTTTTTCCACGGTGCTGCGCGAATTCGTGAAACTTTCACCGAATCCTCAAAGACCGCGCTACCGTTCACGCCGGGTTTTAGAAACATATTTTGTCAAACAATTTCAATCAATCACGGAATATCACCCGCGCTATTTTGATGGCAGCCTGCCACCACAACTGCCAAAACGCCGTCTACCATGGATGGATGATGGTGGCTGCCAAGTGGCTTCAGCAGCTGTATCTTGGCTAGAGGTGATATAACCCTACCAAAAAGATGGCCGCCAGTGACCGCATTTGCGGAGCGGGAAAAGGCGATCCAGCAATTGTCATTGAGATCAGTGGTCGTCCCGTAGCTGCTTTCGATGGCGATTCAGCTTCACTGGAATCCTCAAGGGTTCCTGCCGTGTCTTGATGTGTCTCTCTTGACCTTTTGACGGCCTGCGTGCGTTCCAGCGTTGGCCAGGGTAATGCCTGTCACTACTTCGGCTCCTGTCTCAACATCTTGCTTGTTTCTGGTAAGGGTTACGACGATTGCGGGTGGCCTCCGACGGCTCCGTCAGCCTCAGGGTCTGCTGCTTTTGTGAATAGCTGCTCGTCGTCACTTGGCACCAGCTCTTTGACGCTTGTCGTTCTTTCCAGTGTATGGGCGGGCAATAGCTTCTCGGAGGCTCCCTCTTCCTCGACGTCTGCTTCATTCATTATGAGCTCGGACGCATCCGCTCCCCTCCCGGAGGCCCAGCGACCGCCGCATAAGTCCGCATGCACTGCTCGGCCTTGCGGCCGAGCCATCGGCACTCCCTGCACTTGGGGACCCGGCAATCACGCCGAATTAGTCCAGTCCGATAACACCTAAGGCAGAGCGGGGCACTGCCTGGCGCCACCACAAGCGTCATTTCTTGTGCTAGTCGCACTTGCTGCGGTAGTTTTTCCATGGTGGCGCCAACCTTGTGTGTAACAAGAACGGTCCGGGTACTGGACTCAATCGCTTCACAGCTGGAATACGCCACTTCTCCCTCGTTACGCCAGTTGCTTTGCCGTATGACGAAAACGTGATACACACCCGTCATCAGAGTCATGATGAGGCAACCAGTGAACCGCGAGGCGAATATTCTGGCCATTGGGATCAATTACGATGCAGCGTCAGTCCGTTTACCACGAGTTCCCGGGCTCCAAACAGTTTTTGCTTGCTTTCGTTGCTTGTGAAGGTCATTAGCCACACATGATTTGCCTGGTAGAAGCCCAGTGAAACCAAGTCGGCTAGCAGGCAGGCCCGCGAGAATGAGTGCTACTCGGAAGTCTTCCGCGCGGTATGTAAGTTTTTAACGTCGGCATGTAAGAGTTTCCAATTTAAAACAGTAGATTTTGTTGACAGCGGTGGCAAAAGAACAGGGCAATCCAGCTCAGCAAAATAAACCCTAACACCACGGCCCGGCTAGGCCGTTATCGCCGCTCCATCAGAGCTTGACATTCTGCGTCCGCACACTGCGGTGCCCAGAAGTGGAAACAGGCCGCGCAAATAACGCTTGCAAGGCTTGGGGACTAGCGGGAATTTATATGTTGATACAGCTCGCTATCGCGTTCCATTCTTTATGTGATGGGCATGGAATACTCGTTGTTGCAGAAGGTGGTGGGCTTATCGTTTCTGTTGCTGTGCTGTAAGATGGCATGCGGTACGCTGGCTTAAGGAGGTCGATAGCGACGTTGTCTCTGCATTTTCTGGTATGCAAAAGTGAAGTGTTTGGCCGTTTGTGCAAAATGTTCATACGGGCCTTCGCAAGCTGGCTGAAGTGATCGTCGTTCAGCGTCCTGTGCGCATCATGTTGCCCAAAAACATGTGTAGCAGGAAAGGTTTGGCTTAACAATGATTTTCTTCTCTCTTGGTGCACGTGTGTATGAATAATGAAGTTTGTTCATATGGGAGCGTAGTTTTTCCAAATAGTCGAAAGGATCCGGCCGAAAGCTTGATGGTGAAGCACAGAAGATATCACTTCGCAGGTCGAGGGGTATCCCGTAGACCAACTCTACTGCGGTGCACTCAGGCCTCATTTGAGTAAAGCTTTAATTTCAAACATTACGAGGGGAAGGACTTTCTTCCAGAGTGTCGACTGAGAAGCAGTGATGCCTGTTTTGAGCTGTTATAAAAGCACTCTACGAGTTCATTCGCACTCGTATAGTATGACGTCGTTGACATGCGGTCAAAGCCAAACGGTTTCAACTGAGTTTTAAACAAGTTTGATAGGTGGTCACAGTAGCAGGGACGCGAAATCGTGAAACCTATGAAGTGAGGAACGCTTGCGTGACAGATTCAGCGGTGATCTCGTTTAGGGGAACTGCTTCTGTACATCTGCTGAAACGATATATTAAGGTGAAGTTGGGCTGATAACCTCGATAGGATGCAACGGGTCCAACGATGCCCATTTGCATGTTGGTGAAGCTTGCGTTGGGCAGCTGAAAGGTCGCATTTGGGATATAGTGTGTCGGTGGACTTTGGCGTATTGACAACTTATGCTTCAAGTCGCCCGGACGTGGGCGACTTGAATAAATGTTTTTTCTATCTCCCTCACAAAGCCCGAAACTGTTTTTAAAGGGTACGTCAAAACATTTCAGAAATCTTGGTAGGCCCCATATACGAAGTTTAAACACGGTCGGGATACAGTATTCAGCCTCGAATGCGCAGTGCGTATGCGCAGCGCCTCAGCACACGCCGGATGTCCTCAAACGCACGAAGTCCGCATACACACGACGTCCGCATACGCAGGCGCCGCGTCTATGCGGATGTCGTCCTCGACGTCGTCATTGAGGTCGTCCGAGAGGTCGTCCTAGGCGTTGTCCTTCATGTCGTCCAGGAGCTAGTCCCAGAGATCGTCCTTGAGATCCTCCAAGAAGCAGTCTACGAGGTCGTCCTACACGCCCTCTTTGACGTCGTCCTCAAGGACCTCGTTTTCGACGTCGTTCTAGCAAGCAGATAAATCTGCGCCACGCATACAGAAAGCGCGAGTACGTACGCATTCAAATTCGCGCCCAGATTATGAAGGAATCACTCATGGCTGCTGCGCAAGCATATAAACCCGTGCCGCGCACACGTGAAGCGGCAGTACGTATAAACATTCACCTTTGCGCCCAAGCTACGAAAAACATTTCCGTTTTTGGTCAGGCTAGTTGTACACGGTCAATGATGATGACGAAACAGCTCGAACTCTAAACGATCACACAAAGATAGATAATGAAACGAGTACACATAGACGGAGCAATCACTCAATTTCGAACTGGCGCGCTGCTGTCCCGTTCACGTTAATGATTGCGTCGTAAACAATTAATAAAAGAAAGTGTTTACTCAAAATTTCCGTCGTCGTATTTACAGTGAGCCGCGTCGTGGGACTCATTATGAATGTTTTTGAACTATATTGACAACCAACAATAGTGGTTTCTGAAGACAATTTCGTTTAAAATTTTGCGAAGCTTGAACATTGTATATCCAAAAAGTGACAATGACGCGAGTCAATCGCTTATTTAGCAGTCTGTTTGACTCCCAGACCAACGGCTGGGGTTCGATCCCCGCCAGCGCTTGTCATTTATATCTTTATTTTGTTTGGAACACTGGAATGTTCTAGATGACTCGGGAATCTTGTTTTTTTTTCTTTATTGCAGGCAAGCAGGTGGTACAAACGGGAATCTTGTTGTTCGTTCAAGCTCGGAAACTTCGAGGTACCCACGCGCCCGTAAAAGGAGCTTCGCATGGCTGCTTGAGTCAGTCGTCCGGTCTTTGTTACTTAGCTTCTCGGCACAAGTTCGACGCATTGAACGTTCATTTTCAGTTTTATTGATGAAGTTTTTGGTACTATTCAAAGAATTTCAATGGAGGTGCGGGGTAACGCAATCTATGCCCACGGTGCATACCACTTGTCAACACGATAACTCCGAAGATGCCCACGATGAAGGCCCGGTCCCCATAAATATCCGAGGAGAACCTCAACTGCGACATTAATGACGACCTCAACTATGGCCTCAAAAACTCCCCAGATCATGAACTCTACCAATCCCCTGGCTACGACCTCGACGACGACGCCGATAATGAAGCAGGCAACGACTTTCGAGACCAACCCCGGCTATGACGATAACGACCAACCCGACTACGGCCTGGACGACAAACAGTGTCTGCGACCTTTACGACGACACTGACGACTACACTGACGATCACAAGGGCGACGACACGAATGACGACATCGAAGACGATCCCGACTACGACTTCGACAGCAACCATGACGACGACTTTAACGGTGACCCAAGGACGACGCGGACAACGACTTCAAAGAACAACCCTGACTACAACCATGACGACGACCTTGATGACGAACCCGATGACGATACAGACGACAAGCGTGATGTCGACCATGAAGACGAACAGGACGACGACGCTTGGTTCGCTACTCAACGAGCGGAGGAAGTCCTCCAGCTCGTCCGCATTTTGATTCAAGCCGCACACCTTGTTGACGATGGTATGTACCACAAAACCTGGCAGTTCGACGACGGAGCCATAGAGTACCCGGTCGCAGATTTGAAGCGCGAGGATCTGGTAGCACAGAGCATCGAAGAGCCATTTCTTGGGGAACCTGCAAGTCCTCGTACAGCTTTTGCAGGGGCGAGGACTCAAAACACACTTGTTTGCTCGGGAGAAGTGTGTTTCGGTGCCTCGCCGCAGCGGGACGCCAGTCACGCGGCTCTCCTCTCATCCGTTGTCTGTCCCTCCACCTTTTTCATTTCGGCGGCCGCTCCTCGTGCCGATCTGCCAGGCTTTGACCGTGTACATATAGACCTTTGCAACAATCACAATATGCGCCCTGCCATCTTTTCTGCTAGGCTGTGGAACGCCTTCTGATGATGCGCTGCTGATCTGCAGTGCGGTACATCGGACGCTGCTCTTGCGTTCATAGCTCTGGGACAGCATTTTTCGCCCGGGTGAAAAGCGGTGGAAAGGTCTATAGAAGGGTATGATTGTACAATCTTTGTCGTCCCGAGGCCCAGTTAGAGCCCGGCTAGCAAATGTGGATCATAACACCAATTCGTTGGCTCAGCGATAAAATGTTGAAGTGGTGCTTCTGCCTCAAGGTTATTCGCTACCTGAGGGACCCAACTTGCGAGTCGCCACCCGACGGAACATGAACATTGTCACGCCGCACTCTGCGACCTGAAGGTGATTTATGTCGTCCTACTCGAACTGAACTATGCTCGATAGGACTGTGAAAATCTGTGTTTCAGGCAGGGTCTCAAACCGTAACCGTAACCGAAACCGAAAACCGTTTAGGAACGAAATCTTTTCAGTAACCGTAACCGGAACGAAACCGTTATTTGAAATTGATAAAACCGTAACCGTAACCGTAACCGTAAGCGTAAATTATTGACCAGTAACTGGTTTTAACCGATATTAACCGAAAAATGAAAATATTAGTTTTTCTCAAATATTACCTGGATGGGGGATCTTAAAATGTCGTGGCCATTTGACAGAGTTACTGTCAGCGAGTGGTGCATCTGGTAATACATTTCCGTTCAATCTAACTTCAGGATAAATAATACTTAGATAAAATCAGTGGTCGACCTCATAATAAAAAAAATCTATATTTCTGAATCTGCCACACTCCTACATCACTACATGTATTCAGTACGTGCCGCCTTCAGGGTATTAACTAATAGGTTAGAATTCTCAAATGTCCATCCAACTCGCTTCTATCAAAACCACCGATTTTCCTGACATGGAGTAGCCAGTATGAAGAAAAGAGGTGAATTGACCATCATGCAGAGCTGGCGGAAAAGAAAACCTGGTATTCATTTAGTCTGAAACGTGTCGCAAGTGACAATTTTCAAACAACACAGAAAAAAAAAAGTCAGAGGTTTGACATTGGCGTTTTGTATGATATATGGCATATGCTATCATATATATATGCTCGGTCTGAGAGCGGCGGAAGGAACGAGGAAACGTCCGAATAGCTTCCAAATTTATTTTTCCTTCCCGTGCCGAGACCCTTCTTCAAACCGAGTGGCACCCGCCACCGGCACTACCATGCATCTCAGCATCTCAGCATGACAAGAAAAAATGCCAAGAAGAAGGATGCCTCGTCGTCGATCGCGAGAACGCACTTGGCCACCGATGACGGAGCCGCCCTCGTCCAACAGACAAGGGATGCAATTTCCGCCTCCTTCGCCTCAACCTTGGGAGCTGCCCTCCTTCCAATCGTCGATGCCCTGGCCGGTCTCACCCCACACGGCAAGCAGTCTCAGCAGTCCCTGTCACAGAACTCTGAAGGCGAGCTATTCGAACGACGGCACGTAAGCTCGAACATCCATAGACGCGCCAAGAGATCGCTTCCAGCATCGCTGTAGCCCTCCCCTGCTGCCGCCGGAGGTATGGCTTCTACGGGAATCATTTCTACCAGAGCCACCAACGCGATCCGGCTACCTCCGGTGGAGCCCCCACCGCCCATTCCCGGAGCGTGGGTTTGTCAGGCCTACGACATTCTGCGCGTCCTCGCCCATAACACCTTAAGTTTGTCCACGAGAGATGTCCCCGAGATCCGGCATCTCCACCCCTATCGGTTCTACTGGGATGCCATAATACCCGAACACCAACACCTCATTTTCGATAGACTGCAATTCTTCCACGTCGTCGCGAGAGGGAACTGGAGGACGGTTATCCTATATATTACGGACGTCCAGGCTTAAGTCCGAAATTTTCAAAGAGCTCCCCGACCAGCTACCCAATCAGCCTCGACGCGGACGCCGCATGTCTCGTGCTCCCGCAAACACCAGCTACCACACAGGCACCATGTCCAAGAGGCCCCCTAATTCTAAGTGAGTCCGGCAGCTACCCTGGGTCTTCGAGAACTACCAGTGCCGTCATCGGCGGCACGGTCGTCTCCTCGACACTCCTGGGCGTTTTCCCAGTCCAGGACGTTCGCGCCCATGCATTCTGCGAGGCTGGCGCCTCGGCCGACCTTGCCCGTGCTTGATCATGGATCGAAGAAAATGACCCATTAGATCCGGACTCGATGGCCACCACCGCCGAGCGAATCTCGGAGTGGCTCAGCAGACAGTGTCATCGAGCCCCACTACGATGACGACTGCTTCGACACGTACGATGGCAAGGAGGAAAATCACACCAACACAAAGGAACACACTCCAGACAAACAAAGCGACGTCGAGGACTCTGAGTCGGACCTGGGTAGCAGTGCCTACAAGTCAAAAGCGACGGGACCTCCGCCGCCAGTCCACCCGACCCAGCAGGCACCTCAAGTCGACTAAGCAGTGTTTAGTGAGGCATGTAGTGTTCACGAACCGGCCGAGTTCGGCGCACTTTCCATACGCTGCACGAAGGCATCTTGCTTCACGGCCAGCCCCCCTCTCCGTGATCAGGTCCCTATGGTCGGTGCCGCCATAACCAACATATTGGCGGCATCATCGAACGCTCCTCACGTGGTCTGTACCCTAACCCCGTCTTCCTCGTATCCAAGCCAGCCACGGAGTCCCGCTTAGTTTTAGACTGCGCCGCACTTACTCCTTACCTCCAGGCATCTCAGTTCCGCCTTACTCCGCTTACCCAAGGTTATTTAAAGTAGGCCGCGGTTACTACCATTTTTGCCGTATGCCCTTCGTGATACGCCCGGCGCTGTTTTACAGGCAGCTCTTGGCAACAACCATTGCCAGAGAAATGCGCGCGCGTGGACTCTGGGCTTGGTCTAACATAGACAACTTCTTGTGCGCTTATCCCGACCCAGACAGGTTGGCGTCTACAATGCGCCTCCTTGTAGAGGACTTGCTGCGGTCAGGATTTCGCTTAAACCTAAGCGACACGAAAAGAGCCCACGCGACGCATGGCTTTTCTTGGTTTCAGGCTCGACAGTACCGATGACACCATCTCGCACACGCCAGAACGGCTCCGAGCCATTCCTCGTGTCCTTCGCCCGCTTCCCCTGTGGGTATTCCATTTTGGAGGGGGGGGGGGGGCTACCACTTAGAAACACAGAAGGTTCTTTGGGTCCGGATAAAGACGTGTTTATTGACTGAAATGCCAACACGCTTCGCTCTTAGACAAGAAAAGTCTGGGCGCTGGCTCATTTGCCAGTATCACCCGGTCGGTTTCCCGCGCTGCCGCATTAGACAGATTCACGGAAAGTCGGAGGCCCACAAAGAAAAACCGAGCTCCGTAGAGCCAGGGCCTCCGCCGACGAGAGCCCCTGGCACTCCTTCGGGGCCAGCTTATGTAGCCTCGGAGAATGGACGCGCCCGGGGAGGCCACTAGCAGTCGCGTCCATTATAACTCTCAAGGGTGTGCCGAAGGCGCGTTCACCCAAAATGGGCAAGGGAGAGCCGGCCCCTTCGGGGAATTCGGCCTCGTGGTTCCTTGTATCCGGGAGGCCGACGCCATTGGTGACGACGACTCCCACGGCCTGCTCGAAGCTAGACCTAGATAGGGATTAGGGAACCCCAAGGTTCCCACACTCCCCACTTCTCAAGGCTAAGGTAGGCCTAAAAAATAAAATGGCCTACCGGCTCTCAAAAACAAAATCAAAACAAAACAAAAAAAGGCTAGAGCGAAAAGAGCATGCCGCAAAGAAAAATACAAAGAAATAAAAAAACGATCAGCGCGGTACATGCTGAAAAACGCTAGCTCGCTGCTTGCAAGTGGACCCCGGGTGCGGTCGAACTCTGCAGCCCACGCTTCTTGGCAGGCTTACCGGGAGCAGCGTTGAACGGTCCGCGTAGTGGCCTGGCTTGGGCAGGAAGGACGGCCCGGTCACTCCACGACAAAATGTTCGAAGAACCACGGAAAGTACGGTGGCTGGGCGTCTCTCCTTGGGGACGCACCACGTGGCACGGGCACTGTCACCGGGTCCGTGACAGGATGCGAGCTGCTTGTCGGCACGGGTCCACAGCTTGGGTCCGCGACTGGATGTCACGTGTTGCTGGCCTGGAGACGAGTCCAGGCAGCGGGAGGGTGGCTGCCGCCATCTTGGTCAGCAGCCGAGGAGCCGGATCTTCTGGGGACAGGAAGGGGGACTGGCAGGCCGGCGACGCTGCGGCGACGGCGACGATGACGCTCCCTGGCGTCGATGCCACCTCGATGTGGCCCCATGACTCAGGAACCGCCGGGCACTGGAATGCAGCCTGCGCTCTGCCCCTCTCCCGTTTCGTTCCCCAAGAGGAAGCTTCGGAACTTCCGAGCAAGGTGGAGCAGTCCAACTGAGGACACTCGACCAATCTCTGGGTGCACAAGGCCCCAGAGATAAAAAGAGGCAGAGACAAAGGTGTCTTTTCTGCCGTGAGTCACGTGCATCGCACTGGCTCGGCTCGCGAAGTTATTGTGAAAATAGTTCCACGACTCCGCTTAATGTGAACACGGATGTCCACATACCAAGCTGACTCGCGTCACCCCGGACAATGGATTTGTTGGTGACACGTTCGACGAGGCAAAGTTCTTTGTAGCTGCTTTTGCTAACGATGCCTAATCGCTTCGATTTGCGGGCGCAATGAAATCTCAAATGCGCCACCCTGTCCTTTCTTGTGATATTGAAACGATGCAGGGCTGCAATCGGGCAGGCTCGCCAACATTGTTATTTTTCAAACATGTTAGCTTTTACCTTAGGCTAAAATACAAATGCCTGTGGCCAGGTATAGCACAGCGACCTAACTTCGAAAAGTCTTGGAGCCGCGTGCTGCCCTGGCCAACGCGAACAAAGGAGAGCACCGAATGCACCTCCCAGCCGCGCAGGACAGCCACCTTGAACTGCAATGTTCGTAGAGGCCAAGCGCCGTAGCACGAGTTTATCCGCATCAGCAAGAACAGAAACCGATCCCAAATAAAAAAGAAACCCCGTGCCAATAGCAATACAAGACTATTTACGGCACCGATCGGCAACAACACGAGTTGCTCGACCCGGCGAGTACGCTGCCCGGCTGCCAAAGCCCGTCTGCAACAATGCAAGTTGCTTAGCGACGTTAGTGGCGAGCGTACCGCCCGGCGGACGCACCGCCCGACTCCGCAGAGTCCGCGAAAGTATTTACAACTATTCACATATTTACACCCCGGATCGTTCTGCTGAGCATCAAAAACTCATCGGTGCTACCGTCGATTCCCAACGAACACTTCGAGTGCCGTGGTTCACGATCTCGTCCAGTGACCGCATGGCGGTCACCTTAATCGGACACGCAATCATCTCGGGACGCTGTTCAACCTGTTGCACTGCCCGGTAGCACGATTGAACTGTTCCCGGACCCCGCGGCGTTTTCACAATTAACGTCGCTTTTACGGGGTCGCAACTCGATAGGTGGCCCTCAAAGGTTCCTAACGTTATCGTTGCATGCGACGCTCACTGACTTTTGGCCGGAGTCGATCGCGGGTAAACGGAACATACTAAAATCTAGTTGCCGAAAACCGTGCTCACGCCAGTCCTCTGTCCCTTGATAGCGGGAAGGAAAGACGGAGTAAAAAGGAAATCATTTCGACTCACTCAGTTTTCCTGGGGGCCTTTGTTCCGAGGGTCGCTTGGTCCACCTGATGGCTACTGGTCCGTCGACGCGGCGACGAAGGGCACCATCGGCGGTCTCTGCACCCTCGCTAGGCTGGGACCGGTGTTCGTCGCAATCACCCGCGCTGCGTATTCTAGCAGTGGGGGATGCAGGCACAGCGCATTTTCTCGCTCCGAGATACGCTTTTAGTTTGTGCGCTGACGGGGTGTCCACTCTGGGTGGGCCCCGCGAGCCGTCTCGAAGGCAAAAAGCTGCACTTGCTTCTTGTTGCGTCACCGTACTTTGTTCGAGAACGGGGTTGACCTCGAAAAGCGCAGGTGCGCTCTTCCCAGCAAAGTAGGCTGGCGTCGTCCCGAAGGGGAATGCCTCGGACGCATTCCGGGCGTTGAGTCACCTCCGTTTTGGAAGCGAGCTCGGCTGAAAAGACACTGCATTGTGTCCTTGTGTGGCTGACGTGGCCACTAAGCCGTTGAGTGGCAGCCGGGTGTCGGGCGTTCGCCTCTCCCTTTGTCCACCTGTTTGATCCTTGGCCGGAAATTGACCTGGTTCGCTATCTTAGCGAAAGGAGATGGATGCTGCTGTCTTTGCAGTCCATGGAAAGCCGCACGTTGGGGCGCCAAATGTGGGATTTGCCCTTTGGGGCGTACCACTTAGAAACACAGAAGGTTCTTTGGGTCCGGATAAAGACGTGTTTATTGACTGAAATGCCAACACGCTTCGCTCTTAGAATAAGACAAGTCTGGGCGCTGGCTCAATTGCCAGTATCACCCGGTCGGTTTCCCGCGCTGCCGCATTAGACAGATTCACGGGAAGTCGGAGGCCCACAAAGAAAAACCGAGCTCCGTAGAGCCAGGGCCTCCGCCGACGAGAGCCCCTGGCACTCCTTCGGGGCCAGCTTATGTAGCCTCGGAGAATGGACGCGCCCGGGGAGGCCACTAGCAGTCGCGTCCATTATAACTCTCAAGGGTGTGCCGAAGGCGCGTTCACCCAAAATGGGCAAGGGAGAGCCGGCCCCTTCGGGGAATTCGGCCTCGTGGTTCCTTGTATCCGGGAGGCCGACGCCATTGGTGACGACGACTCCCACGGCCTGCTCGAAGCTAGACCTAGATAGGGATTAGGGAACCTTAAAGTTCCCACACCCCTCAAGGCGCTCCCGGGGGCGGCAGACTACTTGACATTTTATTTTCTCTCTATGGCTCTGGGTTTTTTCCTTCTTCGTCCCCCGTTTGACAAATTTTCAGACCAAATTCTTCTTTCACTCAACTGGCTTCCCTTTCTTCTGCGTGTTTGGCCGACTTTGCCGCACTGCCAACTGCTCCCCCTTTCCCCCGCTACACAACAGCGCATGGGCAGATGCCTCCGGAGTCGGTTACGGCGTAGATGTTGGGGACTGTGCGCAGGCAATCATCGCCCTTTGCCGAGGCCAATATCGGGCAGGAGATCGAAGTATAAGGGGCGCTTTATCGAGCTTGTTGTCCACAGAGCCCGGTGTTTACTAACACAGCATAACAAAGGAATTGAACCTCGCCGAGCGCGGTCTGGGCACGAGCGCTTCGCTTTGAGTAGTGCTTTGGACGCACGAGGAGCGATTTTCAAATCGTCATCTTCGATTTCTCTGATCAACAACAAACAGGAAAATTCGGTTTGTTTTCCACACAGCTGACGCATGCCGCTAGAGGCGTGACTGTTCGATCTCGTCCCCAATACCTCCGGGAAGAAGTCGCCTTTTTGGGGTGCGCGTGTATTGCCGAGAAAGGGACTCTTCTACACAAGGAGAACAGTAGAGTGCCTTCATACACACGCGCGCTTTTGCTTGAGTGGTGACATCTCAGCCATTTTTCAGCCCAATAGTTTTTTTATGCATTTTGAAGTGCGCGCAATCCTGTGTCACTTAGCTCGAGCGCGTGGCTTTGGCTAATGCATAGACGCCATTTTACCGCCCAAGTCACGCACCGAGTGCGCGAGAGCGTCACGCGCTGGGACATTTAGGGCAACAATGGATGTCTTCACCCTGAGACAGACAGACATGTAGGCACCCTAGAGAAAAGAGCTTTGGCTCTCGCGCAGCGCCGCGGCCGTGGACGAGCTTTGCCTTGGCTATAGACCTTTCCAATGTTCACAAAATAACAGTCCAGCGTTCGATCTTACAGCCCAGCACGTGGATGTTCGTCGCGTAGGAAAGCGAGCAAAGCACGCGCCACACGCACGAACACTCAAAATGGCACCGGCCCCACGCTCGTTTTTGGAAAGGTCTATTGCCTGTGCAATTTTTCTTTCTTTATTTATTTATTGACATTTATTGAAAAACCTTGGGAAACCCTTCGGACGTTTCCTCGATCTTTCCGCCGCCCTCAGTACGAGAAAAAAGGAAAATTACACCATCTTCCCGAGGGGAACCATGGGGTGATGCGGAGCATCGTGTTGTTTCCGAGGGAAGAGTCAGTTGCGTGCTGACGTCGAGAGATGGCGCCACCGACTGCCCTAGCGTAACCCCCTACGCTAGCCTTCGTCGCGGCTCGCGGCAGAGAAACTTGGAACGCTCGCCGTTTATTTTTTTCCACACTTGAAGGAGAGGAGACTAGAGGAGGAGAGTTGCGCGTGCGCGCGCGGTGTGAGGAGAAGCGAACGCACGCGCAGTGCACGCAGCTGGTAGAGAGAGCGAGCGGAGAGAGTAACGCGCAGCTGTTGGAGAGAGGGAAGGAGGAGAGTTGCGCGTGCGTAGTGCGAGTGCGGACTACGACGCCAAGGCCGCGGGACATAGGCCCGAGCAAGAGATACTCAGCATCTAAAAAAGAAGATATCTCCCGCCGAGAGCGCGAGACTCGATGGCCCGCCGGCTCGCCATCGCGTGTTAAGCGCGCATGCAACGGCAGGTCGGCAGGGCTCATCACCGACGTTACCTAGGGTGCCTCAATGTTTTCTGTTTAGGGGTGATGCCACCCTTTGTAGTACCCGATGCCGACAGCACGCGCTCACGGGGAAAATACAAAGAAATAGACGAAAGCAAAATGTCGCCATAGCACAGTCAGCGCCACAGACGCGTGCAGGGACACGCTCTTTCACGCGCTTCTGAACAAAAAAGGAAAATAAAAGTGTGGGACAAAATGGCCGGATAACTCCACCTTAAGCAAAGCGCACTGAAGGCACCCCTAACGTTACCCATGTTAATGACATATCTTTATTTGGGAAAAGAAGAGAGACACCACTGGCAATTGGCGAAGTGACCGATCGAAAGCGTCGTGGTGATCGGCCATCCACGATCGGCCACATGCTGACCTTGACGTCAGCAAAAGATTCCTCATCGTCGGAAATAAGAGTAATGTAAGAACTTCGATTTCGATGGTGTTGGCACTATTGGTTTAAAAGCGCAATGATTTCCAGCTTCCACCTTGCTAATTACAAACACCATCGAACTTGTTGTTCACAGGCTAATGACGCCACGAGAGGTAACCAAAGGAGGGCACCACCCAAACATCTCGCCGCTATACTTCGTCTCACCTTAGTATGAACTATTGTTAGCCGTGCGTGGTAAAAGCGCGAGCTAGTTGCTTTCGAATGAAGCATAGGCGCCTGCATCGAGCGCTCGTGCAGCGAGTGCTCCAGTCACGGCAGGTAAGGCTGTCCGCCCGCGCTGTGCACAGCATTCACGGTTAGTCCATGCTAAGGTGAGACGTAATGATTATAGCCCAAGGCAAAGCTCGTCCATGGCCGCGGTGCAGCGCTATTGGGCGGGAGATCGAACTATAGGGGAGCTTTATCCAGCTTGTTCTTTCCACAGCCTGGTGTTTACAAACACAAAATAACAAAAAAATGGAACCTCACCATGCACGGTCTGGACACGAGCGCTTCACACTTACCAGTGCTTTAGCTGCACGAGGTGCGGCCATTCGAATCGTCACCATCGATATCACTGATCAAAAACAAACAAGAAAATGCGGTTTGTTGTCCCCACAGCTGAAGCGTGCCGCCAGACGCGTGACTGTTCGATCTCCTCCTCAATACTTCGTCTCACCTTAGTATTAACTATTGTTAGCTGCGCGTGCTAAAAGCGCGAGCTGGTTGCTTTGCATGAAGCCTCGGCGGCTGCACGAGCGCTCATGCAGCGAGTGCTCCAGTCAAGACAGTCAAGGCTAGCCGCTCGCGCTAGCATAGCCTTCGCGGTTAGTCCATGCTAAGGTGAGACGAAGTATAGATCCAAAGCTGTGTTGTCCGTGTGTAGAAGAGTCCCCTCCTCGCCAATGCACGCGCACCAGAACACGGCGAGTACTTGGCAGAAGTATATTGGCCTCGGCAGAAGGGCTATGATTGCCTGCGCACAGTCCCCTACAAGTACTCCAAACCCGACTCCGGAGGCATCTGCCCGTGCACTGTCGGGTAGCGGGAGCGGAGGTAGGTGAGCGCTGGGCAGTGCGGAAAAGTCGACCAAACACGCAGAAGAGTCATTGGGTGAAAGTGGAATTTGGTCTGAAACTGTGTAAAACAGGGGACGAAGAAGAAAAAACACAGAACCATAAAGAGAAATGTAAAATGCCAAGTAGCCTGCGGCCCGTATAATATAATATACTATAATATAATATGATATAATATAATATAATCACACCCGACCGGACATTGGGAGGCCCAGAGTTTAAATCCTGGCTTCGCCGTTTATTTTGGCTTTCAGAGGTTGACATTGATTCATTCTATGAAATATTGTTCATTCATCTGCATATTTTCGAATATATATATATATATATATATATATATATATATATATATATATATATATATATATATATATATATATATATATATATATACAAGGTACGTCTGCACTTTATTTTCATTTTTTGCGTCCGCACCTTTTTATTTTTTATATATTTAAATGCACCATTTTTCTAGCGTCACAGAATCGGCCAGCGAGAGACGTGCGCTTCGATAACCATAGGCAATTGCTTGGAAATAGCAAACATGACGTAGGTGTAACATGGCACAACAACGAAGACTAGGGAAACGAACGAACAACACATGACATATTTTTACAGCTTTCTGTGTTGTTACTGTGTTGCTTCGTTCCTCTCTTTAGTCTTCCTTGTTTTGGGCTACTGCATTTACATTATGTTCGAGCTTTCACCAACTAGCCCAGCTCTCAATTTTATTACTTTATTCCACTTAGCAGTATTTTACTAGAGGATGGCTATAGCTCTGTTCCTTCCTTCAGTGGAGCGAAGACTCGTCTGCATGTATTAGGTTGAAATACAACTATAGCGACGAGAAGGTGCGAATGGTTCTTCCAGCACCTAGTGGGAACTTTCTTAGGGTTGTTTACAAACACTGCAGAACAACAAAGTAGTGATGTTTATTTTCATTTTTATTATATAGAATGCGATGATCCCCGAGTAGCGGAAGTAACATGTATGCTCGGGCATCAAACTATATAATGTAAGTAGATTTAGTGAACAAGCATAGAGCTAGAAACGTGTTCAACTTTTGACCAATTAGAAGTATTAAGACGTTTCTACAGTTCCTTGAATTTCACGTTGTTGGATATCTGGCACTACTTTAAAGGGGCGATGCAACAATTTTTGTACTTTGCGAAAATACTGTTGAGAACGAATCCCTGACGTTAATTACCCATGAAACACGTGTTCGTTTTTCACCCCATCGCAATAGACGTCCCAGAAGAAAATAGAAAACGAGCAGCGTTGCCCCTCAACTCGCAGCCAGAACAAGAGGCCACGTGATCTGGAGCCGATAATATATGCCGCCAATGTTGATCACTAGCCACGCGCTGGGGTTGGCAAAGCACAGGTCACGCGCTAAGTTCCAGACATTGTTATGGCTCGGCTATTGTCGTCGTTGCAGCGATTGGACATAGGCCACTACCCGAATGCTTCTCGAGCTAGTAATTATCACGAGCCCAGATCGAGTGCTCACGCAATGCTCGGGTCCAATCTATGAACCGCATTCAAATATCGTCATTGGGGGTGTACTGCTATCCCCACGTTGCGTCATCAAATTTGCAAAGGAGAGATTGAATGAAAACGCTCGCTTTTGTCCTTGAAATTACACCGCAACAAAGGAGTTCCTTGGCCAGTGGCGTTCCGTGCAAGTATTCTTGAGTACCACTAGTGAGAGTAAGCTCGTGTAAAGTTGAAAAACATCCCAATTGAATATCGTTGCACCGCCCTTTGAAACAGTTTATTATAAAACGGTTGACTAGCATTTCAATTAAACAAATTATTGGAAAAACCGAAATAAACCGGTTTTTAGGAACGTGTAACCGGTAACCGAAACCGTAAAAATTAAAACCGTAAAAAACCGAAACGAAACCGTTATCAACAGGAAGCGGTAACCGTAACCGTAACCGAAACGTTATATTTTTCGGTTTGAGTCCCTGGTTTCAGGTGACTGTGTAGTTTGTTAGTTTTGAGTTGTAAATTTGTTTTGTTTTGAATTGTAAATTTCATTTTAAATTGTATTGGGACGATGCGTTTTTTTTTTCAAGAATAGTGTAATGCCGCGTGAAAATAGCTGAGTCAGCAGCGTGCTCTACTCTTTCGCCGACGGCCGGGGTTTGATCCCCGCCAGCGCTGATCCTTTTTATATTTATTTTGTTTGCATGACTGGAATGTTAA
Organism: Ixodes ricinus; assembly: GCA_037355805.1. Lineage (NCBI taxonomy): Eukaryota > Metazoa > Arthropoda > Arachnida > Ixodida > Ixodidae > Ixodes > Ixodes ricinus. Next base: position 80,225 of record JAZHYW010031333.1, on the reverse strand, counting down.
AGATAACTTGAGAATCTTGTTGTTTGTACGAGCTGGGAAACTTCTACATACACACGCGCTCAGAAACGTTGCTTCGCATGGCTGCTTGAGTCAGTCGTCCTTCCGTCGCCGTTAAATACGGTTTTTGTTACTTTGTTTTTGTGCTCAAGTTCACCGCTTTAAATGTACACTTCAGGTTTTATTGATAAAGATAATGTTTTTATTCTTGACAATACGTTTTCACCAGTATCTAGGAGAGCGCCATTTTAGACGCCGAGAACAGCAACTGACATACGAGGCTCGATATAATTAGTTGTGGGTTCAGTTCTACGTACCGCGGGGAAACGTATTACAGGTTTTCCTGGCTAGAATGTTGCTGAAATCGAGGTTGTTCATTCTGCGTTGCCCACCCTGCGTTGTGTGCACGTACATACATATATGTCATCATCTCGTTTTAGAGCGCAGCTCTTACGCGCCCGTTTCCGGGTTGAGCGGCATCGCCGACGCCGTCGGGGTAACCGCGCGTTGCATTATGGCAGGTTTCCCATGGTGACGTCACACGTGACGTCACGTGTGACATCACTAGGGTAAAACTTTTCTAGTAAATTTGGCGGGAACTTTTTAGGCTAAATTTAGCGCAAAGATTTTCTCGCTAAATTTAGCGAGGAAATTGACGTCACGTGACCTTAACACCAATTCAGTTTCCCCGCAAAATTTCCCGTTATATTTAGCGTCAAAATGTTGGTAAATTTCCCGCTGGATGAGAGAGCGGCAGTAGAGGCGGAGGGTAGGAAGGTGAGGGGAATACCCTCCCCTCCGCACCTCCCCCTTCTCCTCCACAAGATCTGCGCTATAATTCGGCATTACAGATGATTGTAAATGACTTTCATTTTTTTATCATTATCGTAACAATCGCTAGTTTTCTCAAAGTTCACTTTTGATGGTATCGATAGTCAACTAACAGGTCACTATCGATAATCGACTTTCGCCAGTAGTATCGATGGTGCTATTGACAAGACGCACTCACTGCATTATCAACTCTTAATGTTCGTCTACCAGTGATGCAAAACTATCGATAGTCGACTATAGATAGTACTATTGGTAATATCATTGGTTGTGCACTATCGATAGTACTATCGATGGTTTCCAACACTATTGATATTTCTTTGAAATCTATCGATAGTATTGATAGTCAGTTTCTGGATGGGTTTGCATCCCTTCTGCCAGCATTAAGACCGCCGGCTTAGTGTCTGGTTCTGTGTAGCTAGTGGACAGTGCATCCGCACCTTTGTCGTCGTCCGACATAAACAACATCATTTAGTAGTAGGGGGTTGTAAGGTCAAGGAAGCTTAACTAGAAGTAACAAAGCTTCGCCTGCCCTCGCCGCTCCGGGACGGGTGTGTTGTGAATTAGTGCCGACGGATTTTCCACCGGCGCCTGTCCTTTACAAAAATAATGATAAACAAACCCAACAACATGAAGGCCAAGCGGAAAAGCGGAAACAAAATCATTTCAGTTCGCTCGGGTGAATTAAAAAAGTGCCTCGCAAATGCAGTTTATATAAAAACATGAAAATAACCACGTAGAAAGTAAAACGAACCCAGTTCAAAACCATCTTCCCACACAAGCAGCATAAAACGTGTCGGCGCCAGTGTAAAATGTCTCGTGCTGCTACCTGTCTTAGAGAGTAACAAAACGCACTGGTTCGTCAACACGGAATCATTTACTCCCTGCTATCGTCAACCACCACGACCCAAACGCCCCATCCCATATGTTGTACCGGCCTTCCTAAGGGGAACAGAGGACAAACATCTATCCCATCTACAGGGATTACTATCGTCATTCTATTCGAGCTCGCTTGCACCAGTTCATTATTTACATTATCATCATGCTGCATACACGGTTCCCAGTTTTTTTTTGTTTGCTTTTAAGCCAAAAGCCTTAAATGTCCCATTATGCGAAAAGGCGGCGTCGTCGTTGTGCCCGAAAGATGACCATAAATATACGTCATCAAGCACGCCCCGCTCAAGGTCAAAGCGGACGCGCCTAATGAATAAAGCACAAAGAAAAGCAGAGCAACGCAGATGCTTCGTCACGGAAGCCGTGAAGTCGGCGGAGGCGCCCCGCCTGCGCATTGGAGGAGCGTGATGTCGCCAGCGGACTGCCGTGTACAAAAGGAACACGTGGCGCACTGCTTCCAGGAATGCAATTCGTGTAGGTATTCTTTCGCATTCCTACACTTTTTTCAGTCTTAAGTGTCTTACGCGTGTTTCTTAACCGAATATACGTCCTGAAACCACATATTCTTATTTTTTTTTACAAGCTAGTATATTTTCTAGCGAGTCTAGGCAGACATGGTGTTAGAAGGGGCAAAGCAGGAATATAATTCATCGCGGGTGGAACCAGCTGAACAAGGAAGGAAGGAAGGATGTATAATAACCAACTAGGTCAGCCAGTGTTGTGTGGAACGGCGTTCTAAGTAACGTCGTTCTCGTCAAGCGTTTATTCGGAGGAGGACCGGAAGAACGCCACCGTTTTAATTTGCATCAGTGGAACTGGAACGGGAACTCTTTACATTTTCGTGAAACGGAAAAAGAAAAGGCGTTTTTGCTTTCTTAATTCGTCAAGCTGGATAATTTTTATTTTATTTTTAAAATGAAAATTCTAGGAAGTATATCATCAATATAATTACGAAGAGCATGATCTCGTTTACTTTTTGTTACATAAATTAGGGTTTATTGTGTGTTGTCCTCGCTTGGTAACAGTCGGATGCAGACGAGCTACTGCACATTGATCTTTTTTAGTGCCCCAGATTGCGGTACAAAAAGTAAACCTTTCTGTCCAAAGAAAATGCACAGATAGAGGGCCGTCTCTATCTTAGGCACTTTCTTTGCTTCCGGGATTCCTCATACATCAAGAATAAGGCCAACTACACCTATCACTGAACTTCCAGAAAGATACCTACTCTTATAACAAAAGAACACGTTACCAGACATCGAACGCATCCTCGTATCCTGAATATTGGTCACTCAAAAGATACACAAAAATTAACCTTCATTCTTTCTTCCCCATCTTCAAACTGAACCGCAAATCTAACCTTCACAAAGAAGGTCTGGTAGTTTTAAAGGCAAACCTTCCAAAAGCCGTACCATCTTCTCCACTTGCTCGTCTTATGGACAGTAACGTCATGAAGCAACTTTTGTTAAGTTTCAACACGGGACGTTGTTACATTCAAACGTGTGAGGTTGTTGTAAAGCGCTCGTGCAATGTGGGATAACAGTACGTTTGGCTCGTCTGAATCTCCCACCACAAATATAAATATAGTTTATAGCTGAGATTTCTAAAGGCTCTTCAGCTTCAGCTTGTTTTCTTCTGGTATACTTATATCGAGATATTCATATTTGTACATTGCCATTTAATAAGGTATATATAAAAACGCTTTGATTTAATTAAATATGATAATTAGCAAAATACAAATGAAACATATGTGTAAAGATACGTTCTATATTTTGAACTGTAGCGGGAACTAGTTCCTTTCTCACAGATGGAACTTGTAACGGGAATGCAGTTAAAAAAATTAGAAGGAACGAGGAACGAGCTTACGGCCCTCTTTGTGAGGAACTGGTACGATACTGAGCTCAGGTCATTACCATATTCAGAACATAAGTGTTAACGTCTGACTAAAGTAATCTTAAAGACTCTGGCGTTGGTGCTGTTCAGTACACGTCTTAAAATCTAGTCTTTTATTTATTTATTTATTTATTTATTCAAAGTACCTCAAAGGCCTGTCGGCATTACATGAGGGGGACTATACAGTCCCCCTCAGCAAGCAAAGCCATTTTGTTAAAAACCTAGAAGAATTGTGGCGATCATCAATGCTTAATACCTTACTTACACTAGCACTCTGAACTGTCATTAAGCCGACGATCATTAGCGTCTCCCAACTGTCATTGAGCTGAACTAAGTTGTCCGGTGTTGCACTGTACATAGGCCTAACAAACCGATTTGAGATTCGCCTCAAGGGACACAGCTGAAAACCGAAACGAAACCAAAATTTATTTCACATTACTTCGTTTTATAAAGTGATTCAAATGAATTATATGCCCAACTTTTCATTCATTATAAATTTTAAAACAAAATAAAATGAAATTTTGTTTCTAGAGTAAAGAAATAATATTCAGAACGTTTTGCACGAATTGAAGCAAGATATATATAAAGTGTCTTATCGGCATTGACATCATACTGGCCCCACTCACCGAGCTTGGGCTTCCGCATTGGCTTCAGCGATGTGCCGTGATCGTCGCCACAATCCTGCCTCCTTCCACAATATTTACTGCTACGATACTTTCTAGATACCTCCCCATGCTTTGCTGGCGCTGGCCGTGGGCGGCGATGCGGTAGATGCCGCCATCTTTAGCTCTTTCGGGGCGCGATGCGGCGGATGCCGCCATCTTTAACTCTTTCGGGGCGAACCCCTTCATTTAACTGACATAAGCCACCTCAGTTGAACTCAATGATCGTTAGCGGCTCAATGACTGTTGGCGACGAAATGTAGCTCCTGCCGATCGCGATTGAGTTTAGTGTCGTTGGCTTAATGACAGTTAAGAGCGCTAGTGTAATTAGTTTAAAGTCAGCTATACTGTTGGCAAGACTCAATCTTTTAAGAGTCACCAGAGAAACAATGACTAAAGACTGGTTCAGAAACTTGCGACCACTTACAACTGGAAAGCCGGAAAAGTGGTTTTAATGTGATAGCACTCTTTAGCTACCGTATTTCCTCGAGTAATAGCCGCACTATTTATGTACAAGGCCCTTGCGTCTACTTTCCCACATAACACATAAACAGCCAGTCATTGCTTTGCCCATAAATAACACTGCGAATATACCAGATCGAGAACACGATTATCCATACAAATGCAATCTTTACAGATGGTATCTTCGCACGAAGACGTTATCTCTGTCCTGTAAACAGCTGGAATCATGCTGTCTATCGCGGTGATTGGCAATCTGCGTGCTTCGCGGAAACGCGAACCCTCGGGTTTTCTTCATAAACAGTGCGGCTATTACTCGAGTAAATACGGTACTTCACGCGGTTTTCGCGATACTCTATATGGCCTCGAATGCGTCGTGCGTATGCGCAGCGCGCGTATGCGGAGGCGGCTCCACTTACGCCGGACGTCCGCATACGCAGGCGCCACGCGTATGTGGACGTCGTCTTCGACGTCGTGCCCAAGGCCGTCCGTGAAGTTGTCCTAAACGTCGTCCTTGACGTCGTTCCTGAGGTCGTCCTGGAGGTCGTCCATGAGATCGCACCAGAGGCCGCGCTAGAGGTCGTTCTAGACGTCGTCTTTGATGTGTTCCCCTAAGACACACTCCTCGACGCAGTCATAGACGTCGTCCTTGAAGTCGTCTTAAAGGTTGTCCTAAAGGCCGTCCTTCAGATTGCCCATAGTGGTCGTTCTGGACGTCGTCCTTGAGATCACCTGAGAACCCGTCCTAGAGGTCGTTTTTGATGTCTTCTTGGGCATTGCCATCGACGTTGTCTTATCAAGCAGATAAATCCGCGCCGCGCAAACAAAGAGCGGCAGTATGCACACATTAACAGTTGTGCCCAAGCTACGAAGCAATCACTCGTTGCTGCGGCGGAAGCCAATAAACCCGTGCCGTTTATCCACGGAGCGGCAATACGCACATATTCACATTTGCGCTCAAGCTATGAAGAAGTTGTCGGTTTGAGTCGAGCTAGTTGGTACATGGCTAATGATAGTGGTGAAACAGCTTGAACATTAAACTATTGCACAAAAGCATGGCAAGACAACGAAGCTGCAATAATGGCGTGGAAACAGCTTAAACATTAAACGATTACACATAGACGGAGCGATCGCTCAATTTTAAGTGACATGCTGCAGTCGAGTTGACGTCAATTATTGTGTCGTAAACTCATGAAATGAAGTGTTTACTGAATGTTTGCGTCGTCGTATTCCCAGTGCGGGGCGTCGTGAGGATCATGACGAACGCTATCGCAATTCATACACAACCAACAATTGCGGTTTCTGCAGACAAATATGTTTCTCATATTGCAAAGCTCTAATACCGCGTCTCCAATAAGTAATATGTTTGCACCAGTATCTAGGAGAGCGTCAGTTCGGGCGCCCATCAACGTAACTGTCATTCGCGGTTTGATAGACTTAGCTGTGGGTTCAGTTCTACAAACCGTGGGGACAAGTATCACTGGTTTTCCTGGTTCGGAAGTCGTTGCAGTCGAGGTTGCGCAACCTGCGTTGCCCACACTGCTTTGTGTACCCGTACATATTGTCACGAATGACAAGTAATGAGGCGGTGAATAACTGAGTAAACTAAACGTTTAATTGGGCGAACTTGTGCCCAAAAATAAAGAAGGAAACAAAAGATAGCAGTAGAGCGTCGCGGGCGTCGAAGTCGGCGTAGCAGCAGAGTCGAACGCTTGGGCGAGACTGACTCGGCGTGCCAGGGGAGCCCCTTTGTACCGCGTGGGCTTCCGGAACATTTGGCGTAGAAGGTTCGGTTTGTAGAACATTCTAACCTCGAATTAGCAAGGCGGCTCTCAAATTTACTAGAGAATCACAGCACAGCGTCAACAAAAATGTGTAGGCCCGGCCAGGAATCAAACCCTGGCCTTCTGCGTGGAAGGCACGCGCGATAACCGTTAGGCCACGAGCGCGCTGCCTGCTTTGTCAGCTGCGCTCGCGGCAATATCCGTCATCACCTCCTTTTTGAATTGTGGTTTCAGCGAGAAATCCGCTAGTTTAGCACTCAGACAGACTGGAAAATTAGATTTCGTGCGTCCACTCATATTTCACATTAAAGAAATACCGATTACGTTGGTTCATGGTTCTTAATGTCACACTTCACACATCTGGTATAATTCTACTTTAACTATAAAACCGCTTAGGTACACTCCCAGTCATTACGTCCGCAATTATATCAGACAAGACAATCTATCTTTTAAAACCGCTTCAATTTTACGCTGAATAAAATACTATTACGTTATTCACAGTCACCGAACTCACTACTCTTTCACACCGATGTATCTATCTTCTCCTTGGAAGTATCTATCTTGTTCGTGTTTTAATACGATTAAAACACGGCGTACATGGTGCATGAGGTAAACTAGATTAGGCTTGAAAATGTTGCATGACATTTATTCATTTATTTATTAGAAAATACTGCAGGCCCCGTTAAGGCCCAGGCAGGCGTGGACATATTACATGAAACGACATAATGAAACAGAAAGTGGCACACCTTCAAACGAAATTTCCAGCAATAACAAACAAAATAAATTTGCAAACGGGCGGCTCTGTAAGTTCATCAAGCTCTGACAAAATGCGTTTAGGCTCCGATGTGTCAACAGTCTCTTTCGGTTGGCAAGTCCATTCAGCGACGTCTCTTGGAAAGGAAAGGTGACTCTGAGCACGCAGACTCTCACATGCCCAGTCTCCTTGTGCTGGTTGTGATTGAAAAATAATTTGGAGCGTGTTGTGGATTAGACTCATTTCTACGCATAGTTCTTGGCTTCGCGAGACCGGTAGGCACCAGGTGTTCTGTTGAGCTCAAGAATGTAGGAACACTGGCCTATTGGAAGAAATGTACATGTATGTATAATACAAGAATACAAAGAAACATGGAGCTTTGACAGAAAAAGTAGTTAGTGATAACGTGTTCTTATGTTGGAGGTCGGTGCGAGATAATGTAAAAGGAAAGAAACTCATCCGCCAAAGAGTGTTCGAAATTTCAACGTTATGTCCGGAAGTCTTCCATGACGCTCATCATCTTCCGGTATAAGATTGGCTCCGCATTTATGCCCCAACCGAAATCAAAGTGTGTGAACTGCTCCTCCGGCACTTGATAATATTCCACCACGTTAGTCAGTTCCTTTCGAAGGTGCGCCACGTCTTCCTCTGTGGCTAACCAGTCGCCTTTACTCCAGTAGATTGCCACGGGGACCTCTGCGCGAGACAGCATGTACCCGGGGGCTTGGGCTGTGAAAATAAAGGCCTTCCGTGTCAGATGACATCCGACCGCGGCAAACGCTACAATCTGATGGCGCCAATCACGCAGAGTGCATCGTCACAGCGTTCGTGATAAATGTGAATTCGCCGTCATCGGCTAAGCCAATCACGCGTAGAAAAATGTTCAGGTTCACGGCGCCCTAGTGAAAAAGTCGTTTGTATGAGAAATTTATCGTGTCCAGTAAACACATATGAATCATACAAGAGATATAAGAACATGTAAGAAACATATAATAACTGTATAATAATTATATAAGAATTAAATGAGATATATAAGGACCATATGAGAAACTTATAAAAAACCTCTCCCAAGTTTCTTATATGGTGCTTGTCTGTTCTTATATATCTTATGTAGTTCTTATATGTTTCTTATATGGTTCTTATATGTTCTTATATATATTGTATGATTCCTATGTGTTTATTGGACACGAGAAATTTCTCATACAAATGAGAATTTTCAATAGGGCGCATTCAGTATGTGTGATTGGTTGAGCAACGATAGCAAACAGGGAAAGACGACGAGCGCCGAAACGACGCGCTTTTATCGCTGATTGGCTACATGTATAGTAGCGTTGGCTGCGTTGAACTTTAACGTGAAACTTAATATGGTGCATGGCAGATTTCTGTCTTTAGTTGAATATCCCCCGATATAAGATTAAATATTTTATCCGGCACTGACAGCGTCTTTATTAAGGTTTTCCTTGTGACTACTACTACTACGGAAGGAAATATTACCAATGCTGTCTTTTAAGCAGACAACAGGTTAGAGTCTGCGAGCTCCGCATACATGTATTTTGGCATACGCCATAACTATACCCACAAAATTACCAGCCAGATTATGCGAGAGACGACTGCATAATGAATTAATCCACTCTGCTATGATTACATATTATTAATGTAGTAAAAGCTCCGCGAGTTTTAATTTGCGCATGTTTTAGCTCTACAAGCACCGATGCAATCATACAGCACATTCTGTTATCAAAATGAAATTTTGATTATGTCCTTCGTCGTGCCTTTCCCTAAACCTGAGTTTGGCCTTCCTAACCGAAATAAACTTTGGGCACCCTTTTTGACGCACAAATGTAGAAACACCAAGATCTTAGATACAATAAATGCGTATATCAGTTGGAGATTAGCAAATTAGGAACGCAGTCTGCCAGAACTTGGGCTGATTTTCGAAACACAACGTAATCAGAAGCCAAAGCAAAACCTCAATGACAATGAAGAGCCCTGCAGAGTTCGCGTAAGTAGTGACCGAAATACTTGCAAATAATATTATATTTTAAAAAAATTAAAAAAATAAAAACGAGCTTGTTGTTATGGTTAAATTTATTTACAAAATAATAAACAAAGAAGACGGAGCCAAGAACAGGACCTATTGTCGTGTTCAGTGATCTGTCTTTGTTGTTTATTCTTTCGTGTCTAAATTAGGTTCCCTGTTTTACCAGAACGCTCCCAATCTTTCGGGTTTGTATATAATCCTTAGCTTCAGAACCTAGATAGGCTGAATTGTCCAAAGCTTACTAAAAAGTGTTCATAATTTTGGACTAATTAGCACGCTTCGACACTTATATGAACCTTTTTGTGTTCTAGAGGTTAGCTTATACTCCAACGTCAAAAGCAGCGTACGCAGCGCAGCGCGCCATAAGCGGCGTGCATCGACCTATGAGCGTAATCTTGATATCTGCGATTATTCAAAATGTGTGCCCGCTGCGATATTCACAAGCGCGCTCGCTGTACATCTAAGACCATGGGGTTTTTCATTGCTATGCTACAATATATCGCGCTGAGTAAGGTGGAGTGAGATGGAGGTTAAGGGTTAAAGGGAGCTCCAAGCGGGATTGCGAGCCGTATGTATAAACTATGCTTTAGGGAAATCATCGTGGACAATGGCCAAGAGGGGCGCGACAAATGTGGCTATGTCTGGGGGTGCGGGCGTTCTCGTTTTTGTGCCCGGTTTAAAGCCAACATCAACCTGGCGGTAATCGTATTATTGAGGAGCCTTTTGATAAATTAGGACTCATCTGAGTTTAAAAAAGTGAATGAAAGTTTATTTCAGAAGGTGGTTGGATATGTTGAACTTTGCCGAACGACGATCTAAAAACGGATTTGGTAATTTAAAAAAAAATATTTCGAATCTCGCTCACTAGCTGCAGTAAATGAGTGCGACATCCTTGTCCTCAAGAAAGCTGCCTTTTCGTAAAACGTATCATACCGCTTTTATCATATGCATCACACCAACTAGAGACAACGGCCTTAATTTATATTTTCTGTCATCTTGAAAAACTTTCGTTGTAATGTCAAATTTCAGATCTCGATTTTCTTTAAAAGAAAGTGACCCGCAGAGCTGAGTATCATGGACGACGTCGGGGTTGCATTCCACATGGTAATTTTTTCCAAGATCATAATTACTCCTGTCGGAGAGCCGATTATGTTCGTACGCAATATACTGGTTAGACCGTTTTATGGCAAAAGAAAACTATTAACTTATTTTCAAGCGAAGTTCGATACCAGGATCGGCCGATCCTGATACTGAACTTTGTTTAGAGGTTTGTGCTTGTCCTTTGTCGAATCTTATCTCTGCGTGGCAATGCAATTCGTCATTACGCTTTCATTTAGTGCGAGGACGGAGAGCCCGTGGTGTCAGGCAATAACGGTACGGTAACAAAGAGTCTAATTATTATGACACTTGAGGGCTGCCTGGAGCTCATTCAAATTCAAATTTAACTTTATCTTTTTTTCCTCTTTTTAGGGAGCGACTTCATTTGAAAAGCGTAGGTAACTTTTTGTTAAACGGGAATGAAAGACAAGTACGTATGCTGAAGCAGAAGTGCGACTCCGAAGCCGAAGAGTTTCAACAATAGAGATTAACCAGGGGTGGCCAAGTTGAGAATGAACCATTTTGCCCAAATAACTCATCACGCATTCATCTCAACTTCCGCTTTATTTTTATTTTTTTATTCTCAACTTGGTATGTGTAGTTTGTGTTGCCTATGGCAGGGTGTTTTAGAGTATTGTCCACAACAAAACACATGATGGATTCATTACGCGAATATACCTCTTTTTTGGGGGAACTGATATAAGAAATATTTACAAGCATATTGCTTTCACCCTCGAAACCGATGACTCCCAAATCGTATACCGGCAAGCCGTTGGGAATTCACTGGCATGTCGAGCGATGTATAACTCCTAAAAACTACCAAACGCCTCTAAATATATACTATTAAAAAAATAGTTCATAAGCGCTTAATTCATCATGCTTCTCAGCCAATCATAATCCTCTCGTTTCATGCCGAACTCTAACTACTCTTCCGCGGTTTGCTTGAGAAAACGTATTAAGCATATTTTTTGCTTCATTGTCATAATTATGTTTTATCTTTGGCGATAGTTATTGAAATCTGTCTTTCAGTACTTCCTTCTCGTTGAATACGTTACGTTTGACATGTGGCGCTTGAACTCCGCTCTCGATGGTAACATATTTCAGTCACTTTTCTTATGAAACTTAATATAGTAGTGTCCTGCGTTTTCGACAGGTTATTTTTTGTCTTTATCAACGTTATTTAAACATCGGGAATATAGTGTATCCTAGAATTTGTGCAGGGGTGTGCTTGTTCGTGTAGTAATTGTCCTCTTTGATGGTTTGGTTATTTTTTCAATTAGTTTTGCCATTTAAAGTCACACACATATTTAAAAAGGCAGTTGTTTGAGGGGACACAGATAAAATAAAACCTTACGTCCACTGTACGTCCACTGTCCACAGGCAGATGGCTTTTTTTGGAAAGCAGCATTACTTCGCCTTTTATCGGCCGTCTTCGTCTGGCAGCATTTACTGACACACTCAGTGCTTTGTGATTACGCAGCTGCGCTGATCTTTTTTGTGGAAATAGATTATTGACATTTACAAGCAAGAAAATTTTCCATAACGGTTGAAAATAAACAAGGTGTCGCACAGATTACGTCTCAGGAATCATATAGAAACTCGTTTTAGTCGGCATTGATATCCTCTTTTGTGTCACGATCTTTGTCCCTTCGTGACAAATTGATATATTTGCAATGGAGTAAATCACAATTACCTTTCCATACTTTGCAATGTTCTTGGTAATTCCGTAGTCAAACTTTTCGAAGCAGTTGCACCGTACCAACTGAAAAAAAGAATAGAAATGGCGAGGTTATGTAAACATTTATCTAAACAACGTATGCATTTATATGAGTTGGCAGGATACAATGCATGTGCAACCAATAAATTATTTGTGGCATAAAGGGGACTGTAATTAATGTACACACATTACATACATTTCAGAAAATATTTGTGCAAAGCATGGCATGCGCTCATGCTTAAAAGCCCGAAAAGTCCGAAATGTTCCCGTTCGTATGAGATGTCTAGTACAAATGAAAAAGTAATTGCCCCCATCCCCTTCTACAAGGATTTACGTTGAATATAATTATGTAAGTTGTCTGATCGGCATACAAAGATTCGAAAAATTTGCTGTAGGTTCTACAAACTAGCTTACAATAAGAAACAAGTTTTTGAAACGCTAACATTAAGGCTTAATGCTTTTCTCAATATAAAATGTAATTAAAATCTCCATATAATTCTGGTCATCAGTGTCTTAAGAAAATATACGGAGTTATTCTATTAATATTTGATAGTAATGTGGAAAGAAAGCTTTTCTAGGCTTATGGCAGAAGCTGTGGATTCAATAAATTTGAAATAATTAATCTGATAACGCGGAATTCAATATTTCATATATTTAAAATTCTTCCTTTTTTAGCATGGCGCACTTCAATTGGATACTGGAATTTGGAAACCTACAAATATGTTTAATCTTCAAATACAATATGATTAAGAAATATATCTGACTAAATATTTAGAGGATAAATATTTGTTATTTATCAGCAACGAAAACAAAAAGAAGAAATACAATATGTGCGCTTCGGGTACCCCCGCGGACACGGTGGGTAAACGGAACTAGAAGCTACCACCAGGTAATTTCCTAAGGACGAAATTTAAAAGAATGCTAATCGTTTTTCTACGTGCTTATTAATTAGTTACCTTCGCAATATTACCCGTGTCTTTCATTGAGTTCATGCAACTGTATCTGATGTGTAAGAAAACTTAGTGTTATGTACTATTCTATATAATATATTTATTCTTACTCTTGAAAGATTTAATTTCTAATAACCTTGACATACCGGTTGTACTGATTTTGTTTTTGTTGAATGCAATAATTTAGTTTTGCCTATTCTTGTTCTCTGTTTGTACTTCTCTTTAACACATAGACATATGTGTGTACACAACGAATATTAAAGGAACCCTGCAAGGACTTTCACTACTTTTTAATTTGCACCGAACCTGAGCGCACTTAATGAAACTTTTCCTTTCTCGAATATTGCATTATTTTAAAAGTCATAGGCGAAAAAAAAATCAAGCGAAAAATAATCTCCTTCAAGACGTCCTTGGTCGCTTAAATGACCGTGTACTAGAGGAAGGGTAGTGAGCTCAGCGAGCGCTCACGTCTGCCGTACTCCTTGTCGACGGCTCGAGAGGGCGCTACTAAAGCATGTTCTGGATAGGCTGTATGAAACGGGAAGCCAAGACGGCTCGCAATGCATTTGCTGCTCGATTAAACGCTAATTCGGCATGACACTTCATTGGCCACAAACGACAGCAAACACGGGGTAAAGATCAGTTCAGAACGGGAGCCACTTCGCACTGCCATACCGCCTAATACCCAAATCACACGGCAGCGTAAAGGTACCTTTAGCCTAGGTACCTGTCGTAAAGGGAGCTGGAGATTGTGATCACACGGCGCATAAAGGTCCCTTTCGCTAAGGGAGGTCCTGTGTTAAACGGAGCTCGCCGAGCTCCCTTTACAGCTACAGGGAGTAGCCTCGGACCCAAAAACTCCAAATAAAAATCACACATATATTTATATATCTTGTTTAATGCATTATAACAAATAGAATATATATAAGTAGCGAATTACGAAATGAATGTGGACACAAATGCGATGGAATAATAAATTAACGAGGAACGCATACTCCAGCTAGCAGGTAGCAGCGGCGGCACGTGGAAAAGAATGTCGTCTACAAACCCAAAAGCGATGGACCACTGCGAGCTCTTGTTCGAGGTTCTAGACGAGTCGTCCGACTCTCCCTCCCGCCCAGGACCTTTTATCCTCGTCGTCACCCATTCCTTTCGATAGCGTCACTGGCATGTAGAGTTGTTGAAATGATAAATAATGGTCAGAAAGGCGGCAGAAACAGTAGCCAAGCAATGGCGACCATCACTGTTCTCCACCTTTATTTCCTCTTCTTTTTCCCCAATCTATCAACAGACTCCCACCACTACACTACAAAAACTGCGCGTTAAACCGATTTCAAGGAATAATTGTTTATCACGTGCTCCTCTCACGGTTAAGCAGGAATGCAATTGACATCAACTTAAAGTGCTCCGTTTATTTATCGTGTGATCAAGAACGCCATTTACGACAGGTACCTTCAGGTAAGGGACCTAAGCTAAAGGTACCTTTACGCTGCCGTGTGAATGGGGTATTAGCTGCTCACCGAAGGCCTTTGGAACGCTCGGAAACGGTCGGATTCTTCAGTCCATACGACTGCAGCGCCGCCGCGTACATCTGGGATTTTTCTATGCTCGCCGGTCGTCGGTGCCTGATCCCACTACACCTTTCCAGTATGCGCCACCTTTTCCACCGCTTGGTGGCGAGTATGTCGACGGGTCATTTGTTGTTTCTGTACTCTCCAAACTACCTGTGTTTCTTTTCTTGTTTAAAATAATGAACGAAGACTACTTTTATAAGTAATTGAAATGGTTCACGCCACTTATATTTTGTATCTTGAGTACAAAGAAGCTTTTAGCCGCTCTGACCATTAGGAAGTCCAGGACCAAAGACCACATACCGCGCGTTTTCGGCACCGCGGGCCGGCCCCGTAGGTGGAAGAGGTTTCCCCGTCGTCCGGTTAAAATATGATGCACTGATATGTAGTTACTCTCTCCGTGCCCGCTGGGTTGCCCGAACTCCAAGAGACGCGAAAACCGCAAAAAAGGTAGACGCTTAAATCTGATTGCAGGGCCTCTTTAATACAAAAAGTAAAAATATTCATAGTTAGATATTTCAGTCGAGACCACCATAATAAAAATAATTAATATTAAGCTTTCAAGTTCTATGCCCCGCCGCACCTCGATTGGCAAGAGCTCCAAGTGGCCGCTGTAGGTAGTTGAGTAAATTGCACGTCGCCAATCAGAATCACGTTTTATATTGATCGTATCGTGCAATAGTGGTGAACTATTTATGCTGGTAAGGTATAAAGAAACAACCTTGTTCGTTCTCCCAGAACAACCAGCATTGACTTTATAAAATAGTGCGCACTCAACCAGAGGCAAAATATAATATTTAGTGACGCAAAAAAACAAAGCACGAAAAGGTTCCCTATGGGTTTAAACACACAATTATATGGCAACGCACTACTGTTAATGAAATAAAAGGTCTCGGATTTGACACTTAAAATCATAGTATCTTCTTATTAGTAACGCCGTTTCGGTTCATCTCTAATAATGCCAGTTGTAAAGACAAGTTTCAAAATACAAATTCTTTACGCATTATATACAAAAACTAGTTTCCAAACGAATTTGAAGCACAGCTCTTAAAGGCTGACATCCACTTCGTGCTTTCCACTTTTCCACGCCTCCTCCTTTCCTATATCCTCTCAACTTTTTATCTTGACCCAACTTGGTTCCCCTCGCAACTTAGGCGAGAAGAGCGCTGAGATGACTATCTACACTGACAAAAACCGAGTTTGTGCGCACGTACGTCGGCCTTTAAGAAACTGGCCAAGGAAGTATATTTCCGAGGTACACTCCGCACTTTCTACTTTGGCCCACCTCCTCCTTTTCTATATCCTCTCCCCTTATTTACCTCGGCCAAACTTGGCTTCCCTCGCAACTCAGGAGAGGACTACCTTCCCTGGAGAAAGCCGAGGTTGTATGTCGGCCTTTAAAGTTGAGCCGCTGCTCTCTTCTGTGATAGGACATACACTATTTTGTCTTCATAGCCTATTGGTTCCGTTAGCTTTATTTAAAACTAGTTTACCTGTGCTAAATGTAGGGCATCGTTGATGGATGTTCCAGCTGGGGCATGACTGAAGTAGACGGACAGTCGACTCTTAAAGGTATAGAGTACAAATATAAAAAGTGGCGTACACTTCAATCGCATATACATACGAATATAATAGCATTGTTGGTGCAAATATATATTTATGAATCACATCTTTTTATATAAACTTACGTTGCACTTTATGAACACCATAGCTGCATAAAAAACTTTAAAATCAAAATATAGCAGGTGTAATATAATTAGTAAAAACGAATATGTGTATTCTTAACCGACGACAAGCATTTACAAAAATTACTAGCGTTGTGTTGTAATTGTGGCAAGTCCGGCGAGTCCGGCGATATAGACAGATTATAATCTTTTGAATTCAAATGGGAAACGCCCGTTTAGTACAAATGAATAAACATTTGGTCTAATACCATAAACCAGGCAGGACAGAAAATTGCATTAAACACCTTATTTACAATAGTTTGACGTCACCGGAATGGCAAATTTACGTTTCTGGAGAGAAAATGGCAAAGCTTGTTTTCTTCGTGTTTTCCGCGATTTGAGGAAGCGTCGTGATTTACAGCACGTGTTTCAGTTGGCCATATAAATAAAATTGAAAGCGCATTTACCCTGCGTCAAAAGTTCTCTTATCTATTTGGTGCGCCTAGATATAATTTATGCTTTTTAGTGCTATCCACCTTAGGATTATTATACGGGCATGATATTTTTACTTTATTTACATTTTGTATCAGATCATTTTTTCATTAAGCTATTTTTCTAACCAGAGATAACCAGTGCTCTGTCCTCCTCAAGCATCCAGTATTTGCGATCCATTTATTTACACATACCTCCTCAGAAAAACTACAACACATATTTTTTTTGTGGTATGATGAACTACACAATCGCGGTCACAATATTACCGCCATTTTACGCTTTACTGGAGAGGAATAGTGGTCAACACTATATTTAATATTCTGTTGAAGCCACATGTGGACAGCTTTCACTTTATTATTACATTTATTCACCATTTCTTAGTTGTGATAAAAAATATAAGTAGATCGGCGATCGTGTGTTCATATGTACTGTGCCGGGCTCTGTAGCGAGGAAAGGCGTTTTTCAGCTTTGGGTTGATGGTATTATATCTTCAATTAGAAATAACGGTGTCATCACTCCGGATACATTATTAACAGCTTTGCATCGCTTTAATAAGAGAACTTGACCTACCCAAACTGGTTCCTGGCAATAGTCCTAGCCCCCCTCTGCGTTCCTCGGCGCGAGCTCCCTTCTTGTGTGTTCTTCATAATATCTTCCTTGATACACCCTCTCAATCCGAGGAAAAAATTCGAGACCCGTGAAATCTCTGTGCAAATGAAGTTTCGAAAGCTTGCCAACAGAGAGAGAAAGAAAAAACAGAGAGGGTCGAGCGATTGTGCAGGTTCATGTAAAAACCGGTGCTCGAGGTCTCGCGTCCTGGTCAACTGAGCTGTCACCTGGTGTAGGGGAGGCGAATGCCCCTGGTTTTGCTCAGTTTCTTTTTCGCCATGAAGGTTCTCATTGAGGATCAAATCGGAATTATTCACAGTTAGGATCGCCTCCCGATACGACCCACATAAGTCAGGTGGAGAGTTATTGCCTCTCTCTGGTACTTGTTCCCTCGTTCTGTAGTTGGATGCGGCCTATGATGTAAAGGCCTATCATGTGGACTGGGAATTCAGCGGTTTGAGTGACGAGAGGAGCGTTCGGCGTGTGGTGAGGAGGCTGCCGCGAATTACATTCGATGCAATTTGAGCACCACGACGCAAAGACTTCTGCCATACTGGTCCAGGAGAGTCTTTCTTTGACTTTTGGAGTATCTTCGTTTGGCCAAGGCATCCTCCTGTTATGGCGTCGCGGACGGAGACGAGGTAGGTAGAACTGGTAAAAGACTCACGTCGTCAGTATTCAAAAGTTATCCGACAATCATTCAGTTTAGTTCACTTTCGCAAGACTCGCTGAGAGTCAAGGTCCGTGATGTTCTTCACAACCCGCCCCTCGAGTACTTGTATGACTAGAGAAATGGAATGATCAGCCCACTGAGCGTAAGACGCGTCTCCCGAAAGCAGGAAGGGATCCGCAAGGAAACGTCACTATGGCTGCACTTTCACATCGGCAGTCTCTGCTCGGGGGCTGTTTGCTCGCAACGACAAATCCGAGCAGTTAAGGCAGAACCCCTATTTCGTAAGGAAATCATAGACGAGGATGCACTCTTGTGTTATACCGCGAATGACGAACACGGGGTGCACAGCCTTTATGCCGGCAACCTCTACTTTCGGGTAGCAGGTGCTTTCCACGTTCAAAGTTCCACCATTTAAGAAATCTGCATATCGCTGTTTTGGTTTGATCGTAGGCTGTGCATTTAAAAACTCTGCCCAGGCGTCAGAGCTAACGGTACTAACGGACAACCCCGAAACAATTAAGAAGTTAATGGAACTCCTGCCATCGTTCCACGAACCGTGACAACTGGTGTTTGCCGAGCCCAAAGTTGTTGTTGAGCGCCTTAGCCGGGCTCCGAGATGAGACACCAATCAGGTTTCCGAATGCCGTTGATTTAAATGTCGGTTATAGCTATTTTCTTCTCCGTTGTTGTCCATCTCGGCATTGCATCTGCACGCCAAATGTCCCACTCAGCCACAGCAAAAACAGCTTTGCTGATGTTAGGCCGTGCGGGATGTCGGTTGCCCTACTTAAATATTCTCAATCTTTCCTCAAGAGCAGCCATGTAAGAAGTGAGGGATGCTATATCCGCTTTCGTGGCAAACGTGGTTTTATCCTCACGAGCGGATGTTGTGAAGGGCGTCTCTCTTGATGCCCCGCTCAAACAGCTGATACGAGTGGCTGCGGCAATTGCAGCTGCCAAACATATTGGAGCAGCGATCAGTACGCGACACCGAAGGTCCTCGTCCGATCCAGCAATAAACTGATCTCGCACAAGGCTGTCAATGTCGACTTGAGACCTTTCAGTATACGCCTTTGAGAACAAGTTCATCAAGGCTTAGGCCGAGCATGTCATACAGTTCTCCGGAACGGCGTATTCGTGCTCTTAATTTCGCAGCAGCAACTTCTCGTTAAGCGGGAGAATCACAGCCGTTTGACATGGCCCCAGACAAAGGTGTTAACGATGGGCGGTCTCCATTTATATATACTGGTACACAAGAAAAGCTTGTCCGCGCAGTCGTGTCGATAGGAAGAGCAGCCTTTTGGCGTCGTCCCACTCGTTCGAAGCAGCGCAGACGTTGAAATGGCGTTCTCAAGCATCGTAGTCCCCATCTCCAGAAAAGATATCCATGTGTGCAGCAGTCGCCATCCCACCGCTGTCACCAATGCAAAGTTTAAATAATCTAAACAGATACCCGAACTGGTCCATTGCAAAAGTTCCAGCCATCCGCTGCGTTTCCCGGCTCGAGCTTCTTTCTCGAACGTTCTTCACACCCTCTTCCTTGGTACAGCTTAACCTCTGAACAAGAACTGACGGAAACTCACGCGCTCAGGCGACCGCACGAATACGAATGGAAAGTAGCATTAGTAAGAACTGTACACTACTTGAAAGGTACCACATCAATTAACATTACTTTCAACGCTGCTTAAAGTCTACATAACAAGATAATATTTTTAACAGAATAAATTAAAATTTACAGCTATACAAATGAGCTGACTCACTGCAATTATATCAGCAATAAGAATTATGGGTGCATGGCCATTTTTCCTTAAAGTGCTATCGACCACCTGTAGGTTGACCCTCCAGGAACTGAATGTTTGTATATAAATACAAAGAAAATTTCACGTGTTTCCGAACCCGTAATAAAATCCGCATTTTACACTTAATGGTTCTAAAGAATTGACCGAGTGCTATACAGGGATGGAATTGCTGCGCCAATTGCGCCATTGCGCGCCTAATGACTTCTCATGCGCCACACTGATACAAAATTATATATAAGAACGAAATTGCGCCAATGTGTGGCCAAACTTAAATTATAAACAAGCCTCGTCAAAACTTAGCAGTCTCGCAGTTTCCGTTGGCAACATTGACATCGGAACTTCCGGCCCAAAGGAAACGCCGATGGACCCGAATCCGAATCCGGAGCTCTGTATCAGAAGATCGCTGCCATGGTTATTCGTTGTTTCAACTTAAAATATATGTAAAAGAATCACTCATTGCGATGCTTCTGCTACCGGACCTCTTGAAGCCATTTGCTGTCGCTCTGCTTCGGCTAGAGCCACTTAATGAGCTCCGCTTAGAGTATCGGCCACTGATCTCTATTGTAGTAGGCTGGATTGCGGACCGCTGCCTCGGCAGCTGGGGCCGAGTGTAGCCACCGGCGGCCATTGACCGACACCAGCTAATGCATGGGACTCTATGGGAAGAACGACAAAAAGAGCCGTTTGCTACGTTTCTAAGCTTGTGTCGGCACTGAAACGTTTTGGCTGGTTTTCGGTAAGCCCGTCAAATAGCTTGCGTGCAAACATTAAAACTGACAGCCCTCGAAATTCTTATAAAGTGGGGCGAGAGTTACCTAGAATAACCGCGGAGTCGGTGGCGGTTTCGTTCAGTTGGGTTTAGCAGACGACAAGCTGGAAGGCTTTGCAACGCGGAATTCGCTCACTCCCGAAAAGCCGCTATCGAGATGGAACTTCTTTGTCATTCATCAACTTCTGGGCTTCCCCGAGGACGGTCTTATTGACGGCAAGTTACGAGAGCAAGCTTGCCAGCTCAGCCGTAGGTGTTATGGTACCTTTGATTTTTTTAATCGGCGTTCGAATGTTTGACAAATACCGATTTGATCTCCAAGCACGCCATAAAATACTCGCCTCTGAGGACAGCGTACATGCTTCAATATTCTTACTTTTGTGCGTTCCTCCTATAGACTTGCCTGTATTGCCTGGTGTCAAGCTATGGCCGCCGGTGGCGTCACCCACGGGCTCCCGATCCGCGATCCAGCCTACTAAAATAGAGATCAGTGGTATCGGCACTCCGTTCCCCAACATTGTTTTGGGCGCCGCCATTCCAGTGATTGTGCAGAACAGGCGCAACTGCCGATAGTCATGATTCAAAAGTGCGACTTCTTCAGCATTAGATTCGGTGTTAGGAAGCTCATGTAATATTGCTTTGCTTTGTCGCGAAATGTTTAAACATTTGTAGAGGACAGAAAAGCGTTTCCCGTAATTTCAGATAAAATGTCAGATAACCGGCAACCATGATTTTAAGCGACAATATGGCCAAGTGTTGTCACTCTGAAGCAAAGCTTATTTAGCGGCACTAGCTTTGGCGAAGTCCACACGCAGATAATGCTACGAGCGCGAGCTCCGGACCTTCAGCGTCCCCGCTAAGAACGCGCTCGTGCAGTGGAAGCACTGTTCAAGGCCACATTCTGGCGTTTGTAGCATCGGCTGCGTATGAAGTTTAGCTGAAACGAAGTATAGCAACTATAATACGGGGTAGTGTTGGGACCGGAGCCGCTCGCGTGGGGCGTGGGGTATAGATCGCAATAGGTGTCGACGCCGGCGCATCAGTAGTAGGGTAAGTATGGTGGTGGATGTGCGGCCGCCGCACGCGCATGTGCGGCGGCACGTGCGGACTGCAGCGACTTTCTGCTGCACTGTCGACTGCAGCGCCGCGATTGTTGTCTATACGCGCAGCCACACAAGTTTCCATTGTCAAGTCGCGCCGGTCCAAACACTACCCCGCATTCCAGTACACCGTCGTAGAGCTGCCGTTGCTGTCTGTTTTTCTGAAGTCCTGGAATCACTTCATCTGAATTGTGGAGCAAACAGCGCCGCCATATTGCAATAAACTCAAATGGATTTAAGTTGGCGAGCCTCCCTCTTGGCTGTACTGGCGTAAATATAGACGTTTACACTGTTTACAAAAATCTGTCCACACATGCAAAATCACAGTCCAGCCAGCGCTCGCTTGCTATTGCGGCCAGTCAGAAACTGCGCGTGCATAACACACAAACGCAGCAATAAACCCGCCCTAACACGCTTTTATGGAATAGTGTATTGCAAGCCCGCAGCCCTAGTTGGCCCACCCCGAGGCCTTGCGCAGAAAACTTTGGAACATAACAAAGGCGGGTGAGCAGTGAGGCGTATGACGGAGCAAGGTAGAGGCTGAAAGCTATTACTAGACGTTTGTCTATATGTACCTCTTTGCAAGTCGGTTCGATCACGTATCACACTGTCGTGCAGTTTTGCTTTTAATGTTTTGTGTCATTTTCAATAATTTTATAAAAAAATGTTTCGAATAAAATATTAATTGAGACTACCGTTAGGTTCACATGGAGTTATCTGCATGCCATATTTCCTTGAGTTTTGAAGACCAGTGACATTTAGCCTTCAGTTTAATCATCTTAAAACTCGTATCGTGCTCCCAACTTGCCCCAAGACCTCGTTTTTGCTGCTCCCAGCCTGCTCCAAACTGTAGTTTTTTCTTCTCCCAAGATTGCTCCAAAGCTGTTTTTCCCAGTTCCATTCCTTTTCTTACCACTACACTCGGCTAGCCAAAGCTAGAAAAACACAATATATAGACATAGCATTTGGTGAACTGCTTCGAATGGTCGAAGCGTACATGTGAAATATGGAAATACATGTGGTATTGCAACACGGAAAGTTGTTTGCAAAAACGCTGCGCAGGAAGGGTCTTTCTTGTGTGATAAAAGCACTGATCATAGCCACGCTCCTGCTTTCCCAAAATAAAAGTTAAATTAACTAAGATAAAAAATTCAAATATTGCGGCGTATATGGTTAAAACTACTGTCTATTTGTCGGACGAACTGGAAACGCGTATCTACCCTCCTCCCCGCCCTCTCTCCCCGTGAACCTAGGAGGCGGAGATTTGGCGTAACTTGTACGTCGGACGTAACGCTAAACTATTCTAACGCAGATACGTCGTCGAGAATTGAGATATAAGAAAAGTTTCTAACAAATGTTACTGTGCTACGTGCTATCGATTTTAAGTACAAATAAAAAATACAAAAGCATGCAAGGTGTTCACGAAACCCACAGTCTACCTTAGAGTTCACACAGGGTAAGAAAATAAAAAAACGTCCGAGAAATAATATGTTTCATTGCATTTCAACGTATTTCCCGAAGGGCTCTTCCAGCTACAGTCCTTAAGAGCAGTCGCACTAATTTGTGTCTTAGTTCTGCGGATAAAGTCAGAAGATACAAAAATACTGTGCCCCGTTTTCGGAAGTCCACTGGGTAAACGTTACGCGAGCATGGTGTCAGGAGACACAACGTTGTAGCTACATGAAGCCATGATGTCAATTGACTTCGCGTTCTGAGGTCAAGGAGTCGCGTGTAGTAACAATCAACTGGCTGACGTTAGGACATGTGGCGCCCGGTGTCATATAGCACCAGGGTATCACGTCATGGTGTCACTTGTCGAAAGCCATACTGAATACTTAAGGGAACAACGCCCAATAAACTCAATGAGACACACGTCCCTTTCAAATTTAGTGGGGCATGACTCCACTAAATTCATCAAGCCGGTAAAAGTTTTTGTAGCGCATATTTAAGGCGCAAGGTCTTTTGTGACGTCACATAACGCTTTCCACGAGAATCTAAGCAATTGAATACATTGTAAGTTGAACATTGTAATGCAAATTTGTCTCTCTTGTAAGAGCGTTAGTACGATCGTTTCCCTGTAATGAACGGTGTGAGCTCGGTGCTGGATGCCACTGCCTACACTCAAGCGCTCATGCAACTAAGTGGGCCATTGGAAACTATTATATACAAATAATTTGTCTATGATGGTAATATTTTTAGTAGTATATTTTCAAACAGAATGTGTTATACGGTTGCCCTTTACCTTTTAGAGCGTTATGTTAGGTCTTGAAAGTGTGTCACCGATAAAATCAGCAGGTCTCGCTAAACGGAAGAGAAGAAGTGCTACGTGTTACACATTCCGTATTACATAAGGTGACAATGTACCGTTATGTGGCAGGGTGACTTTATAGGACACCGCTTCACCTCACGTGGTGTCACCTGACCCGACGACGCGAAACGGTGCAGTCAAACAATTTCGCGTCACGTCAGTTGGCCACGTGAACTATTCGGGCAAAAACATAACCACGTGACCCATGGTGGCATAAATCACGTTATCCAGTGGCATATGAATATCCTACGTATTCTCAGTACGAGACCTTTGTTAGCTATCACCAAAGTGCTTCAGAAACTGTACCGAATCATACACGCATAAGCAGATATACAGAGTTTCATTTAATTTTAACATGTATTTAAACAAAAATAGAGGATGAGAGAGATGAGTGTCGTCTTCTCCGTGTTATTTCTTTTTAGGGCTCGGCGGATATTAGAAAGGGAGTAGTCATAAAGTTAAGTTCAGTAATTAACTAAATTGTGGCAACAAACGTTTTAATGATTGGTAAAATTGAACATGTTACAATTGCAGCATTGGCGGTGATTACTCTAGGGGCAAGCCCAACTTTAAGGAAAGAAGATTGCGAAAAGGTGATTGCTTTTCGAGATCGCTGATTTAGATATTATTGTGAACATTGCAGAAGCCCTCTCCACATTGACGCTTGGAAGAGGGATGAGGTCATTTGACTCAAGCCATCACGTGTGTCTTTGGCGCACCCACGAAGGACATGCTGTCTATACTCGTTTTCACCTCAAGAACCACAGTAAAAAAAGTGCGGCTTCTCGCGGAGCATTACTAATTTTCCTCTTTATGCTGAGAATTGAGATATATGTAGGCGCATTTTAGATTAGATATATGTTATCTTATCAAGACGTACACGTTTCAAACGCCAAAAGCATCGCTCCTGCCTCCGACGACAAAATCTTGTGAGAACTACTTCGCGCGGCGTAGGAACATGGAGCAAAACTTCCTTTTTTCTTGAGGTGAAAACGGGTATAGATAGTGACGATATGACAGATACGACGACGTCACTCTTATAAGCGTCATTAGCTTCGTCCGACTTTTCTGCACCTCCTGCACCGGTGCAGATAAGTGTATTGAGATACGGCAGGAAGTTCACCGCCCTACACTTTCTTGCACGGGAAAGGAGGTGCAAGTAAATCAAACGAAGCTATTGTGGACAGAGTTTGGGATGAGCTTTTATAGGGATATTTTTAAGTCGCGTGGAAGAGCCGTAAAATGGTCAATGAATATCTCAAAGACAATTCGATTTCTTCTAGTTCTTTAAATTCGAATCGCCTCCAGTAGTATTTGCCATCAGTACTGCAAAGTGCACAAGGCCCATTAAAACAAACATTATAAAAAAAATTAAATAGGAATTTCAGTTAATTAGGCAACTTATCGTTACGATTATCTCTAAATATAATGTCCGGCTATCCTGATAACGACGTGGAGAAGACGGAACTCTCCTTACTCACGCTCAATTTGTTTTAATCTGTTCAAATTTAAATTAAACACCCTGTATCTGGACTAAGCTAAAACTCATGTCAGCCTATTTTTGACTTCATCCTATTAGGTTCTTCCACAATACAGACAATTATTTTTCCTAGGTAGAGAAATAAAGAAATGACGACGGTGAGAAGTGGGATGGAGGTGTTTCCGATTTCTCTTATCCTGCGGCACAAAAAACACAATTATGAGTTTGATATTTATGACGCATTACCTTATTTAGTTGATTAGAGTCAAGGCCTGTCAAGTATGCAAAAATGGCGGTGCAGATTTCATTGCCAATATTGTTGCCACAAACCCCGTTGGCTGCTTTCGTCCTCGTGGGGTTGGTCGTTAAAAGTGGTCCATTGACGCCTGTAGACGCTGAGTTCTGAAACGATGAAGGTAGCGAAATATGCACACGTGTTAGATATATTAATATAATGTCTGATATGCCATAGGCGTAGACTACGGGGGGGCATCGGGGCTCGTGCCCCCTGGTAAGACCCCGGGGGGGGGGGCGCAGAGCCCCCCCCCCGGCCCATGATCCTTACAGAGATGCTGTTTACGTGCCATGTAAAGAGCTTCTAGTAGTGGCATGTAAACGAAAAAACGACCACGTTGCGTTTATTGACAAAATGCATGAGCAATGGAATCCCAGCGTGCTTTCGTTAGCTTCAATCTCCAGTTCTGGCGAGAAGGTAACGCGGCATCGATCACAATTACGTCCGCCTGGTCTGCTTCCACAGCAGCCTGCCATTTTGCAATGTCCCACCAGAAAAAAAAAGATAAATAAAACAACTGGAGGTTTATGTAGAGGGCGCCTACTCCATCCGGAGCTGTTCCGAAAGTCCGTTTAGTAGCGACTCCGACGCAGTTACCCGAACCGGAGACATGGAGACACAACTTGGGCGCGTTCAGTAGCGGCTCCCTCAGTTCCGAACGGAGTCACTCGAGTCGGAGTCCTCAGACGCCTACTGAACTGCAGAAAAAAAAAAAAACTCGGCTCTTCAGCTGCCTTTGCGCAATTTCCGCTTCCTCCCCTGTGCCAGACGGTCTCTGAATAAAATGGAAGCAGACGATGCCGAGCACGACCGCTTTTATTTGACGTCGGTATTGAAGAAATCTTGAGAAGGTCATTAAAGAAAAAGCGAGTGACTGTACACATCAGCGTTGCTGTTCGAAGCGATCCAACGCAATCTAGCCCTTCGCAGGGCGGTGCAAACCCGGCTTCTGTTATAAAACCGACAAACATGTCGTCAGCACACGCAAAATATGAAGCTCAGCGAATCTCCGCCGCCGGTTGAGATACTTTTATACGGCCATACATTTGTTCTGCCCTTCGTTACCACCTTCCTATAAAATGTATTCGTATACAGATGGGAAGTTCGGCCGCGCTCGGCGATCAAGGTCTCGTCGCCCGAAGCGAGCGTCAGCCACCGTACACCTCGATTTAGCTACGCAAACTAAACATTGATCGGGATCATGTTCTGCGTGAGTGTCCAACCGGCTACCAAAATCCCTGTTCATACAATGCCTTGCTATGTTCAACGCGGACAGGACTTACGTCGATTTTCACCGAGTTTCCCTGCAACGGCGATCAAGACACGGCGTCAAATTAGCATTTAGGTTGTTTAATAACATATTAAAACCAATCAATGTACGGTACAATGCATTTTGCGAAAAGAGTCTTGACTGGAAAAGAAATTCGAACGCGTTATTCGTCTTACCTTGAGCACTCTGCGTTAACAAAAGTGAGCAAACCCCACACCAGCGACAGAATCGACGCAGCTTATCCCGCCGTTTTTTGTTTCTCTTTTAGCGCCGGAATTTCGTCGCGATCCGGAATTACGTCATGCTACGCTCCTTTCACTCCTCACGCACCGTCTCCAGAGACGGTGCACGAAAGCTTGACTCCGAAAACTCGGAGTAACGTGCACCGGAAGTCGGTTTTTGCCTTCTAGTGGAAGGAGAGCTGACTCCTTGACTCCTGGAGCTGCTACTGAACGCGCCCCTTAACGCGCCCGATGAAGCGATAGATGATTCAGTCGTTCGCGAAGAGCCGCATGCGTGAGAAAATATTAGTCGGCATGTCGTTATTAAATATAAAAAAAGTAATGGACCAAGAGCACTGCTGTTACGATGATAGCTGAAAAAGATATACATACGCTGTGAAATGTACCCCTAAAATAAACTATGGATAATTGCCGGTTTAAACAAAATTAAGCGGAAAAGCATCCCCCCCCCCCGAAAAATTTCTCAGCCTTCCCCCCCCCCCCCCGGGAAAATGAAAAATCTACGCCGCTGTGATATACACTTTGCCAATAATAACTCTCCAAAAAAGTGGCGCTGCTTGAAAATTGTGACAGTATGACCTACGGTGTGTGAAATTATCTAAGAATCGAGGACGAGGTTGACGTTGCATGTTATGACATTTTGTGATTTCAGAACGCGGAGACGGCAGAAGGGAAGCAAAACAAAGTACGTGATAACTTCATTTTGTGTTCGCTTCATTTATTTTGTGTTCTGAGCTGCTAATGATAAGAGATATTGAATTTCGCGGCTTCCATGATATACAAAGCGTTCGAGTTGGCACAAGCGTACATCGGAAGAGCCCCATGATTCCATTCACCATGATGTCTCCTGGAATTTTCCGGAATGGTTCATTACACGCCGCTCGTATACCCCTTTAAGCGTTGGCGAGGTATACTCACGCCTGTAATAATTGCAATGCAGAGCATTTCACATTTTATTTAGGCATCACTATATTACAAACTTTATGTGTGAATGATGCCCTTATATCTAGACCAGCAAATTTATTTGACTAGCTAAGGGAGTGATTTCTTCGTGCTGGAATTATAGAAAAACTCAGTTCTAACTAAGGAGCATTACGGACGTTTTACGACTTTTAGGGTATGTATTTTTAATGCGCACAGGATAAGCGATTATAAAGAAGAGTCCGAGTTCAGTTTCTATACGAATTGTATTGCAATGGTCCCCTGGGTAAAGAATGTAAGTGAATTATGTGATGTCACAATCGGATTCACTCACGCGCAAGCCGCCATGGAAATGCAAGCACTTGACAATAGAGTTTAGATAAACCTACGCAACTGCACTACGCCAGTGCGTTAACCACTCAGTCTATTTTGCGGGGCACCAAGAAAACACGAACCTAATTGAACCATAAATTCGCGTTGGCAAACAATTTGGAGCTCTGTCTAATAAATAACGAGCTTGGTGGCGAAAGTGTTAATTATTGTTAAAATATTACAAATTAACAGTTATCCGCTTAAGCATATTCCCCTCTCATATCTATGTACCGTTGCATAAAACTTTTGTTTTTGTTCCTGATTTGAATTTTGCAGGTCATAACCGGTCAATCCCTTCAGCAGCGCCGCCGTTCTCTTCTTTATACCGTCCGCCGTTCTTATCTCGTAGTTTGTATTCTCTGCGACGTGATAGTTTTCTGGGTGCGCCGACTGTCTCCTTAATTATGAGATCGTAATGGGACATCCACTGCACTGACAATAATTTTCAGCACGTCAGGCTCGCTGACAATCACCCGTTGAAATCATTGCAAATCGGACATCTTTTTGCTCCCAACACAACAAAACGTTAAAAAAAAATTCCTGATTTTTTTTTTGGAGGGGGTGGAACAATCGAAAATTAGTTGTCTGCGTAATATTAGACACCATAAAAAAGAAAAAAAAATATCACTGCTCAATAAAGTTTCCACAACAACACAAAGTAGGCGCCAAAATGATTTCTTTAAAAAAAAACGTAAGGAGTGTAGGCAGCTGGAATCTCGTTGGCGCTGTCATTATGGAACGCCTTCCGGAGGAACCTGACTCGCTAGACAAAATCACAATGGGATGAGCGTGGATTCTTCACTTCTATCTGGTGAAACAATGCCTCTTTATGCACTGATGACATAAAAGTAAAAATAGCGGCACTGCTGAAGGAGTGAGCACTTGATGACCTGCAGCACAGTTTTATTCAATTCAATTCAATTAACTTACACATATGGTTTACAATAGTACACATGCAAACAGTTCTGGCAATTTTATAGCAACCCTATACTAACAAGAGGCAATTTTATACAAGAAATATCAACACTGCAAAACTTCGTGTCTCAAACATGTTGAATTTGTGATATCGGTGACAAGTTGCTATGAACATCTGGGTAAAAAACTCTGAGATTTCTAGAGTTTGCACTGACGCGAATGCGGAAGTGTGAAGAAGCAAGAAGTGCAGGACTGTCTATGGACCCATGGACCAGCCTGTGCAAATACTTCACACCCCAGACAGATCTCCTGTTATGCAGAGTGCACAGTTTTAGTTAGGATAAAATTAAATTATATTAAGATAACATTTACGACCAAAATATCTGTCACAGACAATCCGCACAAATAATTTTTGTATATCTTCAATTTTTTCACTCGCTGTACTAGAATAGAGTTCCAAATAACAGATGCAAATTCAAGTCTAGAGCGTACATTAGTACTGAAGAGTCGCAACAGACAGTGATGAGTGCTAAATGGTCTAGTTAGGCGGGCCATTATTCCCAATATGCGCAGACTCTGGCTAACAATGGAGTTTATGCGAGAATTAAAAGAGAGGTGATCATCCACAAACACCCCTAGATCTTTAAATATTGTGGTCCGACTTATAGTTCCATTTCCCATACAGTACATATAAGATAATGTGCTACGCTTTCCGGACAAAGACATCGCTTAGGTTTTGCGGGGTTCAAAACGAAATTGTTCAGAATACACCATCTTTGTACTGAATCAGTATCTTCTTGCAGCGAAGCACAGTCAGTGATAGTGTTGACCTGCCGAAACAGTTTAACGTCGTCTGCAAACATGAGCACCTGCGAGTGTTTCACGAAGGGCTGTAAATCATTTATAAGAATAATAAACAACAGCGGGCCAAGATTCGATCCCTGAGGTACACCCGAAATAGACATGAAAGGTTGTGACAAGTAGCCAGAAACCCTAACATAGTTCTGTCTGTCATGTAGATAACTCCTGAACCAAGTAATATATTCCGGACCAAGCCCATAGCTCCCAAGTTTCTTCAATAACAATGCATGATTGACCTTGTCGAAGGCTTTGGACATATCCAAATTTAATGCATCTACCTGACCCAGGCTCTGAACAATTGGCATAAAATAATCGAGAAATGTGCATACATTTGTTTCAACGGATCTTCCTGCTAAAAATTCATGCTGTATAGAACCTACCTTTCGTTAAAATAATTAAATAGGCGGTTGTACATCACCTTCTCGAATACTTTTATAATGCATTTAAAAGAGATACTGGACGATACTTGCTGACGTCACTAGAATTACCAGATTTAAAAATTGGGACACTAACTGAAGATTTCCAGTTTCCTGGAAATATCCCTGTTTGCAGCGACAAGTTAAAGAACTTCTCAAGAACAGAAGCGAAAATTTCGCGGCAGCCCTACACAATAAAATTGGGAATGCCATCGCAGCCGGTCGATAGTTTACAGTTTAGTTTTCAAATACCCGAAAGCACCTCATCGACTGTAATTCTCGTAAGAGGCAAATAGTCATCAGACCCCCATGTCACAGGCGAACTGGTGTTGACACTAGAAAAACATGAACTAAAATGATGTGAAAACTGCTCGTAAACAGACTTTGAGGACATATGAACACCAGATCCACTGCGCAGCGTTATATTGAACAAATAATTCCTGGTATGCTTTTTTACAAAGCGCCATAATTATTCTGGTCGTTTGTTTAAGCTCAGCTCCACTTGCTTGCGATTCATATACTGGTCATTAACGAGGAGCTTCTTTGTTAGTTCACGGCATATGCTATATTTTTCATACCAAAAGTCCAGTTACGTCTTTTTATACAAAATATGGTAATGCAATATTAACCTTAAATATTGTCGTTGATCCTTAGAGAACCATTTTGGATACTTCTCGGGACGTTGAATGTGCCTAGGAATAAACTTATCCCGTGCTTTATTGACTACTGATCTAAGACCGTCCGTTATTAAATCAAAAACCTAATTTTGTAAAATAATCCTCCAATCATATTTCTAAAAATATTGAAATAACCCAAAATAATCACCGAGACCGTACGTATATCCTAGCACGCAGCAAGGTTGTATCATCCTTAAAGACATTGAAAACGAAATTGCGAGCGGAGGGTGGTAAGCATCAGCATTTACCAGCGGATCACGCATGCGAGTCACTTTCGTGACATTAAAGTTAGATAAAACAGATCTAGAATATTAGCGGAGCAGTTCGCAAACGTGTTCTGCTGCGTAAAATCATTAAATTTGATAAAGTTGAACAAGCAGGACGCTTTTTGACGCGTGCATGAGCTTACATTGTTAATTATACCAGAAGGCCAGTCCACCTTTGGCAGATTAAAATCTCCGTAAATTTGTTCGCGATATTCAGTCATATTGATACAGTAATGAGGTCAGCTGAACACAGAAAACAAGAACACGAAGGGAAGGACAGGACATTCACACCGCTGACTAGCAACTAACTTTTACTTTTTCCTCATCCCAGCCTAGGTTTTTTCTTCTTCGTCCTACGGCACATTAAACACGTGTAAAAACAACCATTTCGCCGACCACTCAACGGGGTGTGGCAAACCGCAAAAATTGGCGTTCTTTTTCGTGAACTGTAATTGACGAGGTGCTCACGCAATCTTCTCCTTTTTCTTCAATGGCCAAGGCCTCCAGTATTTCACGCGCGAAGGAGTTCTTGTTTTTATGGAGGACGGTTATGCTGGTGAGCTCTGCGTCACATCCACAGGTCCGGCAATGCGCTGACAAGTGTCCCGCTGATGTAGTTTGCACCGACGCTGCGTGCTCCCGTGCTCTATCGTTTATACATCGGCCAGTTTGGCCGATGTAGCTCTTCCCGCAGGAGAGGGGAATATGATAGACGACCCCGGTTTCGCATTGGGCATAGCGTGTTCTATGGGCTGTGTCACATATCGGCTGTTGACCACGTCCTTTGTTCACCCTGCGGCACATGGCGTACGCTTTGTTCGGTGCCGAACAAACGACCTGAATGTCTTGCCTGCCTGCGATCTTTTTTAGTCTGTGGGTCACTCCATGGATGGAGGGCACAACCGCGATTTTGCATCGCGTTGGTGGTTTCGCCGCTTTCTCGCCGCTTGCTGCTCTCTGCTTGAGTTTCTTGGAGAGGCTCTCACATACGCTTCCTTAAAGAGCGCTCGGGTAACCCGAATCGCGTAGTCGAGCGATCTGTTTTTTAAAGCTTGTCTCACCTTGATGATGGCAAGACTTGCTTAGCGCAGAGAGAAGAGCAGTACTGGCTACACTTCTTTCGATGATCTTGGAATGGCCTGACTCGTAGGGAAGAATCCCCTTGCACCGCCTTCATGCACCAACTGACCATGGCAGAGTTTTCAACGGAAACAATGTGGAAAAACTGGTTTCTCCTGATTCTGAGGCAGCACTTGGCAAGGCGGAAGCAAGAAACCTCCAGGAGGCTGCCTCCCAGGTCATCGGGGACGTTGACCTTACAGACAAAACCGAAAAATTGCTTGCACAAGGACCTAAGTATGCCATACCACCAAGACTCGAGCCCATCGACAAGATTGCACTTGTTCAGACCATCGCATCCAAAGCTCATGAAGAAAAGGCATCACAAATAATCAGTGAAGGAATGAACTGCCTAGCAAGCCAAAGGAGTCCAATATCTCCAGGTATTAATTTTGGCTCCGCGGTAAATGAGCTTCGAAGCAAAGATCTCAGGCTCTGCGTGTCGGACAAAGAGGGTGGTTTTGTTGTCCTGGATTCTGGGAGCTATGGAGACAAGGCTGTGGCAGCTATGGCCAAAAACTTCATTAGTGTCAAAGAAAAACGAAGCAAAGGATGTAAACAGGCCATTGTGCGGCTACTTGAGAGAGACCACCTGAACAGTCTTTGTACAAAAATCAAAAAGACGAAGATGGGACACCTTGAAGTGTTTTTCTCAGTGAAGATGCACAAAGATGGCGCATCTTTTAGGGCCATTGTATCGGAAAGAGCAACATGGCAAGCCCACGTGTCGTCCTACCTGGCGAAGCAGCTGTCCCTGGTTCAGTGCAACGATCCTTACAGGATACAAAGTTCAGAACAACTTATTGGTTATCTAGAAGAGCATGGATCTGGTGTCGTCTCTGCCCTGTCAGTCGACATCCAGGATATGTATTACTCAATACCACACAGGCCTTTTGTTGATTCTTCGAGCAGCCATTGAAGAGCAAGGAACAACAACATTCCAAAACTCGGCTGGAATCAATGTCGACACCTTCCTGGAACTACTCAGTGTGTACTTGGCAGCGACAGTGGTAGCCCATCAAGGGCAACACTTCGTACAAAAAAGCGGCGTGTGTATTGGCTCTCGGGTCGCTCCTTATCTTTGCGACTTGTTCCTTGCAGCATCCGGCAGGAACATTCAAGAGAACCTGAACGACGCGCGGGTAAAAGCCATCTTTAGGTATGTTGATGACTATTTGGTGCTATGCGACACTGAGGTGGAAGATCTGGGGAACGGATGTAAAGACAGGGTTTTGACCTGCTTCCAACAAAGTTGCCCGGAATTGGTGTTTACTTACGAACTACCACTGGAGAAGTCAATCAAGTTCCTGGACCTTCTGTTGGAGTTCAAAGAAAGTCACGTCTGTTGGCGCTACGAACCACGCTCGTGCAAGGGGTTTCTTCCCTACGAGTCAGGCCATTCCAAGACCATCAAAAGAGGTGTAGCCAGTACTGCTCTTTCTCTGCGCTAAGCAAGTCTTGCCATCATCAAGGTGAGACAAGCTTTAAAAAACAGATCGCTCGACTACGCGATTCGGGTTACCTGAGCGCTCTTTAAGGAAGCGTATGTGAGAGCCTCTCCAAGAAACTCAAGCAGAGAGCAGCAAGCGGCGAGAAAGCGGCGAAACCACCAACGCGATGCAAAATCGCGGTTGTGCCCTACATCCATGGAGTGACCCACAGACTAAAAAAGATCGCAGGCAGGCAAGACATTCAGGTTGTTTGTTCGGCACCGAACAAAGCGTACGCCATGTGCCGCAGGGTGAACAAAGGACGTGGTCAACAGCCGATATGTGACACAGCCCATAGAACACGCTATGCCCAATGCGAAACCGGGGTCGTCTATCATATTCCCCTCTCCTGCGGGAAGAGCTACATCGGCCAAACTGGCCGATGTATAAACGATAGAGCACGGGAGCACGCAGCGTCGGTGCAAACTACATCAGCGGGACACTTGTCAGCGCATTGCCGGACCTGTGGATGTGACGCAGAGCTCACCAGCATAACCGTCCTCCATAAAAACAAGAACTCCTTCGCGCGTGAAATACTGGAGGCCTTGGCCATTGAAGAAAAAGGAGAAGATTGCGTGAGCACCTCGTCAATTACAGTTCACGAAAAAGAACGCCAATTTTTGCGGTTTGCCACACCCCGTTGAGTGGTCGGCCAAATGGTTGTTTTTACACGTGTTTAATGTGCCGTAGGACGAAGAAGAAAAAACCTAGGCTGGGATGAGGAAAAAGTAAAAGTTAGTTGCTAGTCAGCGGTGTGAATGTCCTGTCCTTCCCTTCGTGTTCTTGTTTTCTGTGTTCAGCTGACCTCATTACAGTATGTACCAACTTGCTGAACTAAAACCCAATATTGATACTGTTTTCCAGGAAATGGAACTGGTCTAAAAAGATAGCAGAATATGAGGCAGGGGAAAAATAATTTGATCCAATAAGAAGCTTGAACCCATCAGCGGAAGTTATCTCCACCCAGACCGATTCTTGATAAGTTTCTAGATCGTCACGTCTATGTGTGTTCAAAGATTGTCTGCAAGGTATAAGTACACCACCGCCGTATCTCATCCCGGAAGTATATTCACGATATCTTCTAAACACAGAAAAAGAACAAGGAAAATAGTCACTACTGGCGATACCGTCATGAAGCCAGGTTTCCGACAATGAAACAATATCATAATCACTGCCTAGTAGGTTAGACATAAATTCATCATTTTGGTTCTAAGACCACGGACATTTTGGTAGTATACGCTAAGATTTCGAGCCATGATCAGCCTGACCTATGTTATTCGGAACAGCCACGTAATGCCGTGAGATAGTCAGCCTCCCAATAAAGGGACGAAAGAGAGACCTATCTAGCCACACATCGCAACTGTTCAACGCCACCAACGCTTCCTCATCAATGGCGAGATGGAACGAATTTTACGTCGGATATAGCGTTTTTAGCCGCGCGCATATCATTGATTTGTCACCGAGGACGGTTCTTGCGGTAGCTTCGATGTCTGCGACCGTCGTGGCTGGGTCCAAACGGGACACAAACAAGCCTTTCGAAGCCGGTGCACGAGGAACCGCTCTAATGTTGCAATTTCTTGGTTCACCGAATGAGGCCTGAGGCCTTGGACGACGACTAGGATGGTCACTCGCATTGTGAGCCGTGTTGGCAGTCTCACCGTTGCTCAGATGTGAGGGCGATGACGGAATCCCACGAGTCGTTGCATTTTCGGGGAAATGACGAACTTGTCCCTCCTTGGGGCGGGCGCCCTGAGCAAAAGAAGCGTAGGAGGGCGCCGTTCATTCCGGGGCGACGGGCGACGCGTCTTTGGAAGCAGCCACGACAGTCTCGTTCAGAACTGCTTGACGAAGTTGAGATACTTCCACTCGTAGGGCACTGTTGTCGCCACTCAGAAGCGTTACCTCGGCCGTCAAAATGTCGAGCCGAGACAACAAACGCTCGAGCAGGGGAATAATTTCCGAAGAAGCTCCCGCAAGGGCAGATTAACTGTTATATTATTATGGTATATTATTGTTATATTATTATAAAATAGAAAATGTGGATTCTACGGTGCATAATAGGGTAGGTGTGTATTTTGAAGTTTATGAAAATTGATTTGCAACATTGTGTTAATATTAAACAACCATTGCTACCTGTCTCATTTATGGACATCTCATATATATTTTACTAAAGAAACAATGTATGCTTTTACTCTAAACGTGATAAAATGGTCCGGATATCTCGTACTTCAGTAGTATTGGTTAAGCCTGCGTTCACTTGCATCAGCAGTTTACCCCGTAAATCTAATTTGCGGTGCGAATTGAGGTAGACGAGAGTATGGAAATATTTGTTACTGAATCTGAAAAAACTAGCTTTTTGATATTTGAGATATATTACCTTATCTCCTCTTGTAACATTTCCTCTTTAACTCTTAACTTGACTTAAATCGTGCATACGTTATCGCTTTATGTCAAAGGATAGGAATTTGAGATAATTCTTTTACAACTGAGTTTCTGCCAAGAGGGGTACAGCAGGGATCTGTTCTGTGTACTCCTTTTTCTCCGCACATAAAGTCACTTACCAACACTGTGAGAAATCGAAAACCGATAAAGCCTACAGTTTTTAGAGCCTTATTGGCCTCTCAAAATTGTTTTAAAACAATGACAATAGCCCTCAGTGCCAAACTCAAGCAGATCGGTGTATCGGCTTTGCGTCGCATAGAATATTTAAACTTAGAAAACAAACTTGCATTTTTTTGCCATTTGGTCTATATAATTGTAACTAACCTTTGAAATAAAATGGGAGACAAGACACTGAAGACATCGAGTGTAATCTATACCTCGGAAGGGTACTTTACTCATATCTTCATTAGAAACTAAACGTTTAAAGCGATTTGCAAAAAGCTACTTTGAGAGTAGCTTTAATGCAATTTATCATTTTTGAGTCGTCTTGTATGGTGCGTAAAATCTCTGATATTAACTTTGCACAAGCTACATGACGTAATTGAAAGATACTTATAGAAAATAAAGCACGGAGAATAACATGATTTCAAAATCGGCGTATAATATTATTTTCCTTAATGTCAGACTTCAAAACTGCGGTTACGTTGCTCAGAATTTTAGTAAATAATGAACAGCTACTATCAAGTGCATTTGCGCAATCCTCACGATTTACTAGAAATAATATATTAAACATATTCATCATTAATCTTTCTCGCAAGGCGTACGCACAACAATCGATAGAACGCTCAAATAACTTAAATATTAATTATGTTGAAAAACAGTGATGAATAAGAAGGTATTAATGCAATGACATGCTCTAAGATCGGTGAAAGATTCAGCGCCTCTATGTAGCGATCTGAAAAGGTGCATCTGCAGTATCTTTTAATTGTGAATTTTACTTAGTTAAGCTCCAAGGAGTAGCTCCTTTCTTTTAAAAAATGGGACCAACACCCTTGACTTGCATAAAAACAGCCGCAGGCAGAGACCACCTTGTTAACTGAGGGGTGTGCTTGTTGTGCCATTTCCCCTTTCAGGCAGCAAGCATACGATGCACTCGGTCGAAATCAGACGACAGTGCCGTCGACTGCTCGCTTCGGCTATCGAGAGATGGCGCCACAAGCGCAAACGAAAAACAACTCGGCCATCTTTGTCGCCGTCCGCCGATGACCGTGTCGAAAGTGTTACTTTCATTTTTTTACAAGAAGGTAGCGACGCCTTAAAATATCACAAGGTAATCCCTTAACTTAACTACACATTTCACTTAAACTGGGTCTCGCCTAGTGGAAGCGCCAGTTTTTTCCGGCCGAGGTATGAGCTAGACTGGACATATATAACACCTCACACAGGAGAAGGGCCCACTTCATCCTGTGCACCTTGCTGGAAAAGTCGCACGAACCAAATATGCGGCTGGCTGCGGAAGGGCCATCGTGCCGGAACAATTATCGAACGCATTCTGGTAGAATGCGTCTGCTTTTAAACTTGTCGACTGGTTCCCTCAAACTTTCCGCAAAGTAACATTTGTTTATTAGAAAGTTCGTCTCAGGTCCAAGGAACACTACCTCCCCCTCCACCTGGTGCCGTACCCTACTTTAAATAACCACTGAAAATATTTCTTGGTCATATCAGCCGCTGAAGATTTTGCGGTGTTACAGTAATTTATATTGTGCAGAATCACGCGCGAATATCTATCAAAATTAGCAGCTTCCTTCGCTCTGAAAATTTATGCGGGAAAATGGGGTTTCTCCACACCCTTTGTTTAACAACCAGTCTGAAGGCGCAGACGGGTTTCGAAGTCACGTGGGCGGCTCGATCAGTGCCACCTAGGAAACGAAGAATGCTCATGACGACATCGCTAGTAGACCTCAAACCCGCCCCGAGTGGTAAACACGTTAAAGTTCGGCAAGAGTCATGGTGCAAAGTGGCAGGCGCGTGCGTCTGCCACTTTGCAACGCTTGTTAGCGCCGCGTGCTATCACCGCGCTCGCGGTTTGCGCTGTAAAGGCGTGGTGGCGGCGGCGCTGATCCTGGCGTGAGGATTCTGGGTGACCTAGGTCAGAATGTCAACTTGGGGATCCGTACTTTATGCGGCATTCAGACGAGCGAGAAATCCGACACTTCGCCTCGCGGAGTGCATGTCATGTGATGCTGACGACAGCCTTTTCCGAGGAGGCACAGTGTGGTCTAGATTCTCTGGCTCCAAGTCGGAGGCGCGCAGGAAGTGGTCGGACGGTGCAGACCCTCCTCGCGGAGCAGCGGGAGGAATGAGGGGTGCGGAGACGCCTCGCCGGCTGATGTCACGCAGCTCCGTCCGGAGGTTTCTTTTTCGTGTGAACGCCGCATTTCGGTCCGGTCTCTTGTCGCAGTTTATAAAATCTGCCGTGTTGTTGCAGCGGGTAAACAATTGTTGCGACCTATTTTAACCCACTTAGATTTTACATCAAGAGAGTTGCAGAATTCCTCCTCTTTTGATTCGCTGTCGCATAACCCGATATCCTATCTGTACTTGTTTACTTAAAAATAATCAATTTTTAGGTCACGTGGAGCTGTCTCAGGCACTTAGCAAAACGCTTTCTCGACTTTGAAAACCTCAGCTTAAAAATGGGAGGGGGGATAGAATTCGTTTGAGGAGCGGAATTCCCCCCCCTTGCACCCCCGCCCCCTGACGTCTGTATTTCTTTTCTCACTCAAACACCCAAAGCCAAAGCCACGCTACAATACATTAAGCCCAGTGCGACCCTTATCCCACTATGCGACCTTTATCCATCTACGCCTGGCGATGGCGAGGTCGTTCAAAGAGGACAACTCTGCATGCCTCCGGCTCGCAGCTTCCTTTTCTTCTACTTGGGAGGCGAGGCGAGCAACAAGACTTCTGACGCGGAGATGCGTTTGGATAGCAAACCAAAATACGGAAACGCGTCCAAGTTCAGTTTTTCTTTTTTTCTGAACTATCTAAAAGGCAGCGCGTGTTTTTGATAATTGTCTAGTTCACGAATTTAGCGGTTTTTGTGATGCACAAATGCTTTTAATTAAAACCAAAAGTTCTAAAATTACGAATCAAGATGTTAAATATTTACACATAATTAAGATATTTTTTGCGTTATGCGTAGCTTTCACAAGAACGATTTTGTTAACGATTTTTGAAACACATTTTATATTGAAGGCGTTAACACCACAACATTGTTGCGGGCATTCACCCACGTCATTGCGCGTGTGTATGTGCGATTTCTTTCAGACAAGACGAAACCCCCATACTCACTCTAATTAATTCTGCGAATGGTACAAGAAGCACCAGGGGAGCGTGAAAATGCCCGAGGTAGACAGCGGGTGCCATTGCACTGAACAAGCTAATCTGAAAAAGAAACTTACATTTTAAAAATGTATTATGCTCTGATTTGACGAGCAGGCCAAACTGCAACGTTCCAAATTGTTTTCGCGACCCCAAGGTGGGCGTTTGCTCAGTTTTATATAGGGACAGGGCGTTGGATGAAACATTTTACCCGATTAAACGCCACCCTTTAATTCAATATTTAATCGATTAATCGGTTTCGTTCAAACCTATCCATAAAAAGTTTTTTAAGTAAATTTTTTACTTTTGTTGAATATGTGATATGTGATAAACGGCGCAATGTTCAATATCGGATCTTAAATCAACCTTGAAGTGTAGTTGATAGGAGTCAAAACACCTACACTCACAAATTCTTACCTAAGCCGCAGAAGCAAAAAGGTTCGTCGATATTCTCTGGCAATAACGAACTGCCTTGATTGCTCACAACAGACTCTGCTGCGCTAAACGGACACTCGCATGACGTTAAAGAGGCTGGGACACATACAACGTTCTCCAATTGTTTGGAGTTACAAATCTCACCCCTACAGCTTACATTAGGTCAAAATATGTCTTAAATTTTACATTCATACAGGTCTACTCGTCCACGTATGCGTGGTAAAAGCGTTGCATTATTAATATTTTCTTCGTTTGTCAACATTTGACCATTTAGCCGGTTAAAATCATTATTGGCGACTAGACCATTAATCTATTAATCAGCAGGTTAATCAACCAAATGCCCAGCCCTATAGTTTTATACATACAAAATCGTGGCCAGCATCACAATTTATCACACTATTTGGTATCTAGTGAAGTTGCCTTATGCCACGGGCAGGCTCCGTACCCTCAAGAAGCGCTGGTGATAACCAGACAATACTCTATTATCAACATCCGACTCAAGGAATCCGGGTATTGTCTAATTTCCGTAACAATGATGCACTTCATTCACTAGTTCATAAGCTGCCTGCACATTCCCAACTTTGTTTTTGACCGTTTGATAATCGGTGTAAATCAAAAAGTTATCAGCTCTTATACGTGTCTAGATAATTAGTTTTGTATTATTTATTCATTGCATTATATTCTGTGCCTGCAGAAACGCCGAACCCAGTCGAGCTTGAAGCTTTTCGTGAAGTTTCCTTGGCACATACTTGATTGATAAACTTAGCTTTTTTCTTTATCTTATCCGTACTGCCCAGAGAAAAACAAACAATTGTATGTGTTTTACAACTAGAAGTCAATTTCTATATTTATATGCACCTTAGAAAGCCGTGATTCTGCTGCAACTTCTGGGTTACGATCACAGGCTCCGTGAGCAATGCCCAAATTCAAGTTCGCGACCAGTCTGCGGCAAAAGTTATCAGTTTTAGGTGGCTCCTCTAAAGAAGCTGTATTCATCAAAGAATTTACGGGAAAATGTGCGTAAGCCTTGAAAGTTAGGCAGTCGAAACATACTCGTCGAATCCGAATAAAATTTTTGAAGTTTCTTCTTAAACAGATCTAATTATTTGTTTGTGATAGGTAGGAATGCGTATTCACCAATTATTATTGTGTATATAGAAGCCAAGATAAAAATGCTCAGTGCTTTTGAATATTTTAAAACCATCCAACAATATATGTGCACGGAGAAGAATCGGACATGGGCTTATTAATATATATGTATGCCTCACTCCAAGATTTTAAGCATCTATAGGGACGAGCACCAGTCCCTGCCTCATTACGCTGGTGTGAACGTTTGATTTACTATGTCAGTCTTATGGATTTACAATGCCCGCTCAGTTCACAAATACGTATATAAGTAGTTAACTGCGTTCGAATCACTTAAATCCATATTTGTGCTGGATTCGCAGGGTAAAAAGTTGCCATGCTTCCCGATAAACATCTTTACTCTAGTTCGACGCAATGACAGCGAAGCTTAGATTTCGATTATTCTTTCGTGAATTGATATTTTTATTTATATTCAGTCATAATAATTGGTAGACGAGTGAGACTTAAATGTAAAAATGTTAATACCGCAAAAACTTCAGACAAACAGATATGTTTTATGCACAGGACGAATAATTGTTTATTGCAATTGTTTGTAACGTACTAACTGCATCTCACAAATCTGATACAGCAATTCCTGGTCTATCATAAAGAAACAACAACATAAATAAAGTTAAAGATCAAAATCTGCCGGGAGTAACGTTCGGATCTAACAAGTTGATATTCTTGATGGTTATTCAAAAAGAAAAATCATTATAAATAAAATCAAAGCTCAGATTGTACCGGAAGTAGCGTCCGGCTTTAACAAGATGATTTTCTTAAAGGTTAAACGGCGGAGTCGGATTGTAAATCAATAATTATTTTGAACACTGCACCGTGAAAGGTAGTTTTGAATCGCTAAGGAGTTAGCATGACAAAAAATATTTTAAGTGTTTTATACTAAGATGTTGTAATGCGAAAAAAACAATAACAAAATAAAACCTCGAAGTTTTACTTTAGTAATAAGCCAACAACTCCTGCGGTCGGAAAACTGCAAGGTTATACTACTTTACATACGAACAAATGCAACCAGGCCTGACGTTCAATAAAAAATAAAAGAGAGTACGTTACGTCGTACGTTTCTTTTCAGTTCTATTTTGTAGCATTGTTTAGAATATTCCTACACCGGTTCTGCTAAATATTTTGAAGTATAACTCATTTCTTAGCAATATTTCTGGCTTGGTTGTACTATGGTGCCTGGATTGCGGCTCCGACTGGTGTGTTTAGCGTCCTATCGCACCCATATATCAAAAGTGGTCCCGAAGTGGCAACAAATGACTTCACAGAAGCCGGAGTGTCATGCTGTTGCCTGTCGCGACCCTGGCGGTTGGCCGTAGAATTGCTGGCGAAAAGCACGAGCGAACGCGAGTGTTGCTGTCGTCACGGCGTCCCAGGCGTCCCAACTTCCGGCCGCTGTATCTTCCGTGGACTGTCACAGCGGAGAGCGAGCTACAGCAGAACAGGCGTGTGCCATATACACCACAACTGTTCGGACGTCGCCAGGATCGCGACCGGCGACAGCATGACACTTGTGTGACGTCATCAGGTGGAAATTGAAGGACCACTTTTTTGGGTGCGGTAAACACACCAGTCGAAGACGCGTTCCAGGCACCAAAGTTGTACGGAGCGCCTTTAGAGAGTATCTGTTGCACTTAGACACTTGATTGAAAAAGAGTCCACGGGCACGCTAAGCCTGCAGTCTGACATTGCTTCCGAGTACTGAGCAATTGAACAAGGTATTACATTATATTTTCGAACGAAACGTCAAGCACGTTGATTTCTTACACGTTGATTTGGTGCTTCAAGTGGTGTTTCTATCTGATGTCTTGGTTAAGAATGCTTGTAAACGGTATGGTCAGACATTTAGACAAGGAATATGTCTCTTACAGTTGGCTGACAAAATATAAACAGAGTTTAAGAAATTTGCTGTCCCTTTTTTCTTTGCATTGAAATTGAGACATCAGAAATGGAGCCAGCCAATGCTTCCATCGTTAGGTATCAGTATA
Organism: Ixodes ricinus; assembly: GCA_037355805.1. NCBI lineage: Eukaryota > Metazoa > Arthropoda > Arachnida > Ixodida > Ixodidae > Ixodes > Ixodes ricinus. The sequence continues at coordinate 36,513 of JAZHYW010031333.1, read as the reverse complement.
CTTCCAGAATATTGCCACTATTGCATTAGCTTATCATTTATTTAAAACGTTTATGAACACCAAAACAGATGACAATGTGAACCGCTTTGCCACGATACCTTTTTGTTGTATTCTGGTTTCTCAGAGAGCAGCGCGAACATTATCAGCGCCCCTTGCGACCATCCGATGTACTGAAGCTTTTCTTTGCCCGTTATTTTGAGAACAGTATCAATCGTTGAAGGTAAATCTTCAGATGCCATTTCGTCAGCACTGGAGAAAAGTGATTTCCTGTCAGAATTCTACTATCTGTCCATGGTGCACATTTTCTCACCCTTCAGTCTGTTTTCACCAGAGTCAAACTATTAATACTTCTAAGAGCGCAGCACTTAGGCGCCCGTTTCCGGGTTGAGCGGCGTCGGCGTCGGCGTCGACGTAACCACGCGCGTAGCATTATGGGACGTCTCCACGTTAAAGTTGGCGGGAAAATTTGTCTGCTAAATTTGCGGGAAGCTTTCACCGCTAAATTTAGCGAGAAAACTTCCCGGCTAACTTTACCAAGTTAAGTTCCCCGCTAAATTTAGTGGGGAGATCTGACGTCACGTGACCTCAACACCAAATCAGTTTCGCCACTAAATTTAGTGGGGAAAAGGACGTCACGACTTCGTGTCACGTCACTCAAGAACAAATTCAGCGGTAGGAGGAGAGGAGGAGAGAGAGAGGAGGAGGAGAGGAATAGGGGAGGAAGGAGGAGGGAAGGTACGTAGGAGGAGGGGCGCACCCTCCCCTCGGTGCCCTCACCTCCTCCTCAAGAGCTGCGCTCTCGTTTCGCATTAGAGATTTGTAAACGTCTTTCATTTTTTGTTTAGAGACAGCCGTGAGTAGGGATTGAGTTTCTTACAGCTTGAGACATCATAGGGACGCAGCAAGAATTCGTTCGGATACTTAGCGAATGTCCAAACAAAGAAATCATCTGTAGCTTCAAGTGCTTCACGTATTGTGGAAATATAGTCCAAGCAAATTCATTGTTTCTAGACACTCCGAATAATGACTCAATGACACCAAGACGTGTTAGAGTAAGTATTCTGATAGCATCTACCCCGCCATTCCAAAAGTACTAGACGGCTGAATTTGCTATATGCTATATACCCAAATAAGCACTCTAAATGTTTGGAAACGTAAGTGAAATCATATAGGGTAACTTTAATTTACAAGTCCTTTATTGCTACATCAGGCAACACAGAGGGCAGCCCAACTTATTACCGTTTATTATCTAAATATTCTCCCGATCATGTAAATAACTACATAATATATGGAGTAAGAAGAGCCCAATACAGATGTTTCTTGAAAAAGGCACATACCGAAACTAAGTTCATTTCGCGTATAAGAAACGCAGTAGCCCACACTTCTGAGTCCGGCATACGCTATTCTGTTCCCGCATCTCTGAGTCACATCATCACGCTAATTCGTAAGCCTGTATAGTTTTTTGTTTGTTTGCGCTTTGCATTAACTTTTTCTAGGTTGTTAGAATGGTCAGTCGCCTCCAAAGTACGACCTGACATAACATATTATTAGCAACATATTGCTAGCCATGCACATTTGTCGACACATTTTTGAAATTGACAGATCAAACACAAGGATCGAAGGAATAGTTTGGAATCAAATTTCAACGTTTCATGAAATATGACGTAGCGTTTATGATGAATTGCGCAGAAGTGGGCTTTTTCCGATTTTGAAAACGTCTGCAAAGAAGAAAATGAAACGTGCTCTAGAACCGACTCTGCAACTCCTGACTTGCAATACTTCATGTTGAAGTTCGGTACTCAATACTTCATGAGATTAGTTTGAATACCTAGAACAAGCTGTTTTCACGGCGGACGTCAATGACGTTAGCCGGAGCTTAACGCACAAACTTGTGCCACAGTAAAAAAAATGACCCAGCATTAAAGATTTTTCTGGCGTCTTATACATGGTGTTTCTAGGTTTTTCATATTTGTTTAAACAAATTCGTAAGAGCTACAGTAATCTGATTTGTGCACGCTGAGTTACGCGGCCGGGTGGACCAAACATAGGGGCTAATCGTCACGATAACTGCGATAATAAAATAAGCGTTGTTAATTACTTTTTGATTTAATAAACATTATGAGCTTCTCTGAGCGTCACCGAAACTCACTTAATCAGTTATGTTTAAAAACACCCGGTGCGCTACATCTACAACTCGTGACACGGACGCAAGGCTAGCGGCACGAAAACGCGGGTGACAAGAGGCGGGAAATGTGCGGGCGTGTTTGATCACCTAGTTCCTGTTTCTCGAGCGTCAACTTGAGTGCACCGCCGCACTTCCCACGTTTTACAGAGTGCCTTATTATTTATTGATGTAATCGGTTTTTTTAGACGCTTAACCAGTTTTCAGTTTTATTCAGATATATTTCTTCACGAATATAAAATATGGCTTAAACAAATCTTGTTGAATTACTCGGCATTTTGTGTCGATTTCGCCCCATTTTATGTCTTCCTGGCAGAATGACCAGAGCCTCGTATATTAGGGAAATCTTGCGCTTCCGGTACCAGAGCAACAGGCAGCCAGATTGCCGTAAAGAGAGACGACCGGCAGGCGAGAAGGGAAGCATCATGAAGGCAGAACCACACAAGTGTCGTAATCCTCTTTTCTTTTTCTACCTTGCGTGAAAAACGCGAAACAAAAACGACCGGCTGCTTACCCTTTTTTTCTAGTTGGCTGCATGAGGAAGCGCTGAGGAACAGGAAAATAAGTTGCGCCGTAAGTGGCAATGTATTGCGGGAAATAAACGTGTTTTCGTTTTATTAATACAAAAAAAAAGATAGAAGCTCGTTTGGGAAAGTTTCCGCGAATCTCTGAAGAATCCAACAGCGTTCTATACTCTTTCTGTTATGTTCTGTCGTTCGGTCTCCCAGCTTTCGCGGCCGGCTCTCGCGCGAAAGCGCAGGATTTCCCCTCTAAAGGAGGCCATGGTATGACCTACCTGCACAGACCACATTAGTGTAGCTTTTCTGGAATTTACAAACGTTTTGAGTGGAAACATCCTCGGGAAATTTCATGGTCATCCTTCTCTCAAACACATAATGACGTCATCTGCTACGCCACCTACGTCATTAGCTTTTTTTATATAAAACAGTATGCGAAGTTTAAAAATACACCTTGCATATTAAGTCATGCACAGCTTAATGAAAAAAAATTCACAATCGATGCTGTACAACTGTCTTATTTCAAACCGAAATTAACTTTCGGAACGCGTGTATACTACAATACCGCACCCAAAAGAATGTTAGACGAGCTGATCATCCTGCTGTTTGGCTTTATTGATATTGCCAAGTTCTTTGAAGAACAGTAAATAGGGTTCAATGTTTCTTGCTATGAGAATGATGTCAGCCGCCTCTTCAGCTCCGAAGCAAAGGAATCCTTCAAAGGAATCCCTAGTTGGCGGGTTTGAATCCAGGACGGAGTGTGGCAATCTCACGGAGGATGATTACGGAAAGGCTTAAGGCGCCGTGTAACCAACATTTTTGTTGCAGGTCATGCGATTTCCAGTTTGTCGAAGTTAATCTTCAGTCCTCCGATGAGGCGTGCCAGATGACTTTCTTTAGATTGGCACCTTAAACAGCCACATGTTGATGATGATGATGATGATGATGATGATGTAACAACGGTATGCGCTATCTTTATAAGATCGAAGTCAATGAAAATTAGTTTTTGCTTGACTAGTCGCAAAACATTTCAGCAGCTAAAAAACATGGAACCTGATTGGAATTTGGCGTACGAAGTTGGTCACAATTTAATTCCCATGATGTCCACAAAGTGACGCTGGGGTGGTGAATTAGACAAACATTTGCTGTAAGGGCAGGTACAAACGTGTAATAAATCTTGCCTGCATGAGACGCAAAACTTATTATTTATTTACTTTCGAGCAGCGGAGAAATTTCTACGGGTTTGTAGTATGGTGTTTTCAGAATAGGGGTGACAGGAATCTGGAGCTGCGCATCAATATCAAGTTTTGAATAACATTGGTAAAAGTTGCAGTGAAGCACTTGCTCTATAAACAATAAATTATGATAAATATGTTTTGAAGACATTGAGTGGTTTTGACTGGAACAGGTGGTGCGGGGAAGGTCGAGAAGATGCGCACTTTGACATAAGAAGTTGGCGGCCAAACACACAAAGGACTTATACAAATGTGGGCAGATGACGAAAGCTGGAGTTTCAAATCGAATAATGGGTGTACGGCTAATAGAACAAAAATTCATTCTAACGCAAACGATTCTAACTGAGGAATTATTATAGTAATGTCCGGCAAAGATGATGCCTCGGATCAAGCGTATATACGCCAACATTAGAATGGCTACTTTGCATTATCCCTTAAGATTTCACAAATATTTTGCTGAGATATCTATTACGAAAATGAACCATTCACCCTGTTTTTCTCACTTAAACCCCCAATTTTTTAAAATATAATAGTTATGAAAGATGCACTAAAGCAACGAATGTTTCCTCACATTCCTGAGATCCAGCGAAACACGGAAGCGTACATTTCAGGTTTTCCGAAGAAATAATTCCAAGAACGTTTTTGGCAAGAGCACCATCGTCTCAGTAAATGCATAGCTTCTGAAGAAGAGTCTCGTATTTTCTGGTACATATAGTCTGCACCCGATGCATAGTCCTCCCGTAAAATTTACAGAGAGAGCACGCATCAATAAATGCTTGCTTTATTACCGTTCACGCAAGCTTCTTACACAGAGACGTTATTATTGATATTACGTATCTGTCACAAAATCCATGACGCCCCATCACAACAAGCGATACTGAAAGAAACGCATCCTCCTATTGTTCTTCCGGTGTAGAATTTTAACTTTTAAACTTGTATAGTCTGCGAACAATAGTTTGGGAAAATACGGTGGTTTGAAGGGGACGGCAGCCGCTATTGCTCAGTAAAGCAGCCTATGTTTTCGCAAGGCCATTCTGGGAATAAAAGTTTTACACCTCCCATTTTTAGCCTTATATACCTATAGATGGCGTTCGGATTTCTTTTCGCGTTAGTCCTAGAAGTCCTTTGTATAGTTAAAATAAGAGATATGGTAATATTTATTCAGGATGTTGGAGAGTTCGCTTGAAAATGCTCACCTGAAGTCCCAGAATTCTCTCGCGTCTCGAGAGAGGTTTATGTGACTTGAGTACGTATTTCCCCGGAAATTGCCCAGCCACACGTCATAACCGGCGTCGGCCAGAATAAATCCTACGGTTCATATACAGCACAAAATATAATTATATATTTTTTACGAGTTAGGTAGTACGAAAGCAATCAAAGATGCGTTCGTTTGATGCATGTGAAAGCTCTCGAACAAGCAGTAGTAATAATTTAATATGAAGTCGGGGATAAGACTTCATAGTGCGCATAGTTTTTTTGCAACCTGGAACTTGAGCTATCACATGCATTCATTTCGAAAAATCAGAAAAAAAAACGTTTGGTCGTTCGCAAATGAAACCAACCCTATATATATATACCAAGCGATATGATATAAAAAAACATAGGTAAACATTTTACAACAAACTATATTTTTCTACATCAGTAATGACCCCGTGCTTTGTTTTACTTAGACAGGCATAAGAACGCGAACAAGCTAAACGCACATGTCACCATGAGCAGCGATGCAAGGACGGCAGCAAATCACTCGTAAAATATATGAGTATAGGAGCCCATAACCTTACACTTTGAGACTGCAATAGTGCATACACACTTAATCTAGACAGACGCAGCGGGATGTAGGACGATTTCAAGATACGCGTGTGCACTTCCTGCAACCCGCGTTTTGTCTTTTCGATGAACGGCGTTCGCCAGTTTCATCATTATTATGCTTGCAGATATTTCGCCGCTGTCTATTTTGGTGCTGGTAAAACATGAAAGCATGGCCAGAGGCTCCGTCTACGATAGAACACAGTATGCACAATAGGTGTTGTAAATAAGCCACCTAAACCGATGCTTTTTTCTGTTTTTGTTTCTTTCTTGGTCGCCGCGGCAGCATCTTCCGAGCCACTTTGGCCTCCAACGGGTCTACTTTACGCCCACCGTCTCGTCCTGAATCTGAATAAAAACCGGTATGTATAAAAATCTAGTAGCCGACGATGTTCTTTTATGTTTCCGACTATACTTTTCCTAGCGCGGTCGGTCACGACGCAAGATGACTCTATAGTAAAACTCTAAAACGTTGCCTCCGTGTATACACAAAGACCGAAAGTATGATTTTTTTTTAAACCGAGTTTGATTATATTTTGCGTTGGCAGTGTATTACGTGAAACTACGCTGCACGTAAGAAGATTGGTAATGGACAAAAAAGAATGTTATAATAATATCAGTAATCTTCATTTAAACTGCCCCAATACAACCACGATGGCCTTTAGATTCGTGCACTTCACAAAAAAAAAACAAAAAATCTAAGAAACAAGACATATATGATTACACTCAAAACACGCTAATGAAAAACAGTAGTATCAAACAAAACAAAAATAAAAATTAGTTTGTAAAGAGCGAATTACTCAACAGAGGGCGGAAGTCAGAATCGATGAATAGACAGTCCGTATTCATACGAGCGCACACGCCTGCAAGTGTTGTTTTTCTTTTTCATTTTTTTTCTTCTTTTTTTTCATATGGATCTTACGTGCACTTTCAAGAACCAGTGGCATGTAAGATAGACTTACCGAGGCTCTGATGAGGAAAGTTTATAACGTAATCTGAGGCTGCACCAAGAAAGCCATGATGAAAGAGTACGGGCGTTTTACTGGAAGGAAGTTCGTTAGCATTTTGGCCCCTGCCCCGTGGGATACGTTGAATGGCCAGTACGTAACCGTCTTTAGTGATAACGTTGTGGTCCTCAACTGGGTAGCCCTTGCTGGAGATTAACTCCGACTGGAATAAAAATATTGAAGGAATTATAACGCACGTTGATAAAGGTAAATGTAAGGATAAGGAATATTCCTATAACAACAAACTAGGGGCGCACTTCTTGTTCACTGCCATCTTTGTTTATGATTAAGGCATGGAACCCCCTACTCCCCGACACTTGTTCTTTCGTCCGCCCGTCCATTTTTCCGTCTATATGTTCGTTCTAGTCTAAGCGTCTACAATAAAATTAGCGGAAAATTTAAATTAATGTGTAAATATAGACAAATTATGGATGCGTACCGCGTCATTGATAACGTGCGAGGCGTTTAACCGATAAGTGTTGCAAAACTTCGACGTGCCGTGAAGTCACACCCCGTGAGCACGTCGCGTAACGGCAGGCAACATATCGTGAATTAATGAACAAATAATGTTAAACGCTACCCTCGAAACGGCCGTTGCAGCACATAATACAGTGAAATAAAATTTGAATTTACGACTTGTCTCTCATTTATAAAATCACAAAATCGGTATTCTAGCGTGACAAATCGTAGCACGTCATATACCACTAACAAATTGGAACCCGACACTTCCGCCGCAAACCTCATTGCTTGCATCACATAAATAAAATATTATATAAAAAAACAATATTTAACTTATCATTTTCTATTTGCTCGCGTATGTTGTAATGCAAACACCAAAGAAAAGCGGATCGTACGAGCCAAGCAGGATGAAGGCTTAGAGATTTAAAAATATACTATATCACATGTGGGTATAATTAAACACAATATCACTGGAAAGTGTCTTTCACGGGGATGCGGAGACTACTGACCACGTTATTGCATTTATTACATTGCTATCGTCATTTCGTGGTTAGAAATTAAATTTAGGTATCAAAACCGGCTGATGTTATTTACCAATTTCGACATATATGGGTTATCGAGATCGGTTATAACGAAGTGCAAACGGGAATGGAAATCGTGATCGCTTCGCTGTAGCCACTATTTCGTTATAACCGACTTCGTTATAACCGGTCTCGTCAGTATCTGTAAAAGCACATTTTTGCAAAAAGAGAACGCAGAACGGTGAAAGTGGTGGTAGCACCACCTTTTTCAGATATTTTCATCTGAGATATCTGCCATACTTGTATCAAATATCTGACAACGAGCGTTTTTATATGCGATTTATTATTACCATAAGACTGAATGGTATTATATTCTAAGAAGCATTGGTAATCTAATCATTACAGTATGTACATACAGCAAAAATGAAAATACAATGCTCGGCGAAACCTTAATAAAACACGATGTGCTTTTCGAGCAGCTTCAATTCTAACCAACATGATGTCGCTCCTTAGCTTCATCATAGACTTCTAGTTGTTAGCCTCAAGATTCGATTCTTTTTTTGGTGATTCTGTTTTCATAATTGCGTCCTGTAATATAACGTTTTGTGGTATAACATAGTTTGGTCCACGTCCGCATTTAGATTAGACGTAGCTCGTTAGAATTGCATTCGTTCAAGGCATTGCTGTCGAAAATATTCCTGAGCTAGTGCGTAAGATGTCTAGGGCATTGTTGAGAAAACGCTAAGTCTTGGTCGCGCACATGCGCCCCTTATTTGTTTATTCCCATTGGCAGTTGGCGATCTGCATGAAGAGAGCTGCAATTAGGTTCTAATTTAGTAAATAATCGAGAAAAAGAATAAAAAGGCAACGATCACATATAATAGATAGTTGCATTAAATTGTATATAGTTTTACTAGTTCCCCTGAACCGCTTTCACTGTAAAATTATAACATTCCTTATTTTTCCATCATAAGCGGCGAGGGATACGGAGAAAAAAAAGGCTTTTTATGCAGCTTGACAAGACCTCGTCATCCCTGTAAAACAAGCATCTACACAAAAGTTTGTAAAACAAATTAGAGAATACACATAGCAGTGCGCACTTCACTAACATGTTAAGAATGACATTCGTGATGAGTGAAATGACGTCACTTCAATAGGTGCGGTATTAATTAGAAATTCAGGAAGCGTATGCTAAATTTTCTGACGTTCAAAGTTAGCGTGTGACGGAATGAACCAAGATATTACTTACCACATTCCTCAATGAATCCGGATCAACTAAAAGAAGTTGGGACAAAGTGATTTCGGTCAAGTACAAAATGATTGTTGAACATATCAGAATTGCATGAGGATGCATGGTAACTTTGTGAGGAGGCTTAATAGACAGTAAGATGGCAGGTAATGCGCCTCTTCAAAGTTGTACGATCCAACTCATATATACCAGTACGCGAGTGCACGTGTTCCTGCATATATACTCCGCCTACCAGCTGTGTGGGCCTCGTAACCGGCAGAACTAACCGCGCTTAAAGTCATTTAGGTCAACATTCAGTCAAACTGAAGCATTTATCTTGTGTATCTGCTACTATTTCGCATTGAATAAAATACCGCTAAGATATAGCACGAGGTCGAGAGGGTTCGTTGTGGACTGAAGTAAAGTATAATATTATATTATAACATAAATTGTTTGAATGTCCTTGGGTTTTGATATAGTGAAAGAAAAATATTTAGGAAATTATGTTCTCAGTATCTTTAAAAATATTGCATAAAATACAAATTATCTAACTTTGTTTGAGAAGTGCTTTAGCACTATAAAACCTAGCAGAATATTTAAAAAAATCAATTGCATACCTTAAAATTTCCTAAAACCCGGTTGGTGTACGATCATGCCTTATATTAGATTAGTTCTGCAGACTTAAAGATTTGAAAGATTACACGAACCCGGTATCCAAGGTTAGTCTGGCCTATTTTTTTTTTTAGGGCGAAGCTCCTTAAAGGCTAGCCATGTCCGTATGTTCGTCCGGCGTCCGGTGCTCGTGCTCCTGCTCGTCAGCTCACGTGCTCACGTGCTCACGAGCACGTGAGCGCGTGGTTACGTGCTCGTGTAGGGCAAACAAAATGATAAAAAAATGATGCAAAAAAATTAAAAAATGATGAAAAAAGAAATATGTTTGCGCTGTCGACAGAATTCGAATTTCGATGGATTTCTGGTCCATCGCCTTAACCACTCGGCCACGACTGCGGCACGAGTAGGGGGCTCTGAGCTGTGGTAGTAACTTAAGAGCTGGGGATGTCATGGATGAAACGTTGCATGTAGCCGCTCAACGTCTATACAGGAGAGGGCGCTGCGGTCCAAGCATATATAATCGCGTTAAACTTTGCATGCATTGGCTCAACGTTTATTGACGAGAGGGCACTGCGGTCAAATGCTCAAATCCGTATATAACCACATTCCATACCATACGTTATCTTTCTGACATGGATGAAAACGAACGAAAGGCTCGGCATGCTGCGGCTCAGCGCGTACGCAGACAAGCACCACCAGAGCTTCGCCACAATCAACATCATACATCACGTAGAGATGCGGTCAATTTTTTTATTCTGCGCCTATAGAAGAGACCGGTGCATGATTCAATTTGAGCTTCCACGGACACTCCGAGATCGGGTTTGAAGCCGACGTGGGGCATAAACATCATGCGTTATTTTGATCCGTAAGTCAAGCAGTGCTTCAGCTTTTTTATTCCGCCTTTTTCCGGTCTCTCAGAGTCTGATTGTTTGACCCTGGGTGTCGCTTTCTACAAGAGAATTCGGCATAAGAATTAACAGGCGTTCAAGCTAGGAAAACCAAGCGTCTCCTCATCGAGATTACTTGTCGGTCTTTAGAAAAGTCGATCCGTGGTATTGTGCCATTTTGATATATAACTGAACTTACAGCAACAAAAGTGCCAACTTGCTACGGCCACACTCGATCTGCTTTTATGTCATACTAAATACAGTCTGTAAACACCGCCACACATGTGGCCATTCCCTGTATTAACGTCCGCACAAAACTCTCAAAGAAATATTTTTATATTGAGTCGTGTTTCACGCGTACGCATATATGTCTCGAACATGTTTAGAAAATGTATCAGGAGACTTGCACCTTGTCTCAATGTAAAGACTAGAATGCGTGCAAAAAGGCAATCACACTACTTTAATAACTGTCACAGTTTTGTCGGAAATAAGTCACGCAAAAGCTTTGCGACTATACTTCGCTTGATTTTAAAGGGACCATGAAATGACTTTTTTACTTTTGCCAAATAACTTTTACGATAAACCTTGAATGTTCATTGAACGACCAACAGGCACCCATTTTTGTTTCAGTTTATTAACTTCTAAACAAAAATTATTGATATATTTAGTTTTTCTTCCTCTCCAACTCACCGCAAAAACAAGCCGCGACGTTATTTTGACGGTCATGACGGTAGTGGGGAGCGTTAGCGGAGAGCTGGCGGTGTGTCTGTAGGTTTTACCACAGGGTTTTTCCGCACTGATGGCGCCGATTCCACCGACATATTTTCTAATTCGAGCCTCTCATAACAGCGATAGAAACAGACACATCGCAGCTCGGCGAAATCCAATTAGATATGTTCCGCTATAACGACAGCCTGGGACTGGTCCCATACGCCGGTACGAACCACAGCAGGTCCTCAGCACGACAGCCGCTTCTCCGCCGCCGTAAGCCGTTTCCGCGTTATCTCTAAAAAGAAGGGGACGCCTTGTCACTCACTGGCGTAGCAGAAAATGCACAGAGTTTTCTATGGGCTCAAGCTTTATTCACTTTTATTTTGTCAGGATAGGCTCGCAGGGCAGAATGGATGAAAAAAGAAAAGAACAAAAATACAGTACGCCGTCCTGGACGATTACGGCTTTAGAACACGACTGGATCACACTGGAACACGAGTACGGATAGTACTAATCTCGCCACACGCCTTTTTAACGATTGCAAAAGGCGATGTAATCTTAGCAAAAATATAGCACCGTAGAAATGTGATTTCGTGATCCCATAGACGTTTCGATCGTTCAAGGAATGTTAACACTAATCACTTTTCTCGGGTGATAAAAACGTGTGAGAATTCCAATTCTTCATACACACCTTTAAATATAATACGCACAAGTAATATCTTGAATTTGAGCACACGCATTCGCACCAATGTGCAAAATAAATCCTGGCGATGTTCGAGGAGACAAATGCTAAGAATACACCACCGCAGTCGAAGTGAACAAACACGACGTCACGAGCGTTTCTACTGTCTTGAGGGTGCCGCTACAATATCGTCGCACGAGTAGATGGATCTTCCCTTCTATAGGACGCTCTGGTTTGTTATCGCCACAGCGACGAGGATTCAGTCATAGATAGCGCTCTACGTGGAACGATGAGCTTCCACCACGCCGACCACGTCATCAATCACCACCAACGCCATGTTTTTCAGCAGAACAGCGCGAAACAACGCAGACGCAGTCTCATCTTTGTCTTGATTCGTTTACAACACAATAGACTGCGCATAGCTCAGAGCATTATCAAATTCGGCAATTTACGTCACATCGCTAATTATTCAACAAAATTTGGATCGCATTACAAAGTTTGCTAAGAAACATTCTCCGGCTATTTATTGTTTATGATCGAAGTGCTAGTGAGGTAGGCTCATTATCCAACAGGCGACGTGGATTCGGCTGACGTGCCGTGGCACCGCGCATGCATCGCAGTGAAAAGGCAGACAGCTATCGAAGGAGTGAAGGTGTAAAAGAGTCCGCTTTTATTTTAAAAGTTTCTATAGCGAACATTTTTTTGGCTCTACTAATTTTTGTGTTTTTTTCACATCTTTTACGACTGGCGGTGGATGAAATTCTATTTGAAAATCCTTCCATGGTTTCTTCATGCCCAGGCGCACCCGACGCTAGGGGGTAATAAGAATCACGCAGCGTCAAAAGCATCAAGAACGAAAGTCCGTAGGCTTTCTCTGTTCATGGATGGTTCAGCGACGATATAACACGCATAGAAGCATGACGAAATTCATGATAGCGCGTTTTTGACACTGTCTGATTGGACACACCAGCTCCGCGTCGGCGTTGCCTGAGCTTAAGGTAAAAGGAAGTATAAGTTGTTAGTTTCTAATTTGTTACTAAACTCAAAAGTTTCTCAGCAGATGCTGGAGTCCCATGCTGGGTTTTAGTTGTTCGCTAATAAATATTTTTTTCAAATGTGACCTAATTACTAATGTGACCATGATTATTAGCGCTTCAAGCCCCATAGCACCGACGCAGCTCCCGTAAAATCTCATCACCTCCACCCTCTGTTACTGATTGTACCTTATTTATGAAGCGCCATTAATGTTTCACGGTAAACAATCACTACGGAGGCGACCCTAAAAAACAATGTCGTAGAAAGCGGTATACGAAGGAAAAAGGCCAATGACAAAGAAGAACGAACCGCGACAACACATCGTTCACCCATAAGCTAAGAGGGCACCCAATGACACAAGCACGAGAGTTCAATGTCGCTGCTTTAAAGCGTTCTAATTCAGAACGAGCGCTTTCTGTTCGTTTCTTTTAGTTGTCCGCTGTTTTTAGCACTTCTACCCTCGAAAATATGGATCACCAACTAGCCCAAGTGCATACCTTTCTACGCCATGTGTAGATTTCTGCGTAGGGTTTTGTATTTTCAAAGTTTTTTTTTCCTTTCCATAAATTGTTTTTTTGTTTAGTTTCTTTTGTTTTGGTAGAAAATTTGCACTCATTTGAGATATTGTTGAAAGAAATGGGGCACGTTCATTTGATCCCTTAAGTTGCGGGCAAAATGCGCGTACTTGAATATTAGGAAAACAACCTGGTATCGAAAAGACAAAGAACAAAACAAGGGGTGTGGACGTGTTGTTTCAATCAAAGGTGCAGCCTCGCGCACAATTTGGTAGAGGCCGAGTCTCGGGTTAATACGAAACAAAGCGTTACATACAAATATTTGCTCCTTTGAAGCTGTGGATTTTTATGTTCAAGGATAGCTCGAATTCGGGTTTTTTTGGTTTACACGGATTTGTAAACAACCGTCTCGGGGGTTAATTTTAGGCATTTATAGGTATGTTCCGAAAGCACGGAAACCTAGCTGTATGTAACCTGATCTTTTAGGTCGAAATGATATAAAATGGGAAGCATAAATTATCTCGCACTAAGTAAGTTTGGAGGATTACTGTTGCACAAAAAAAAGAATTTCAATTCAGAGCAACCTAAGTTTCTATAGCACGAACCGTGTTTCTGATGCGAGAAAATATTTTTGCACATCAAGACAGTATCGAACACTGGTATTTCCGTGGCGGCAGGATTTTTCTGCTCTAATTAAGGCAGCATTGTTAACAAGAGGCAAGGCGAACAATGTCTAAATCAGACGGCTTTCAGGACAAACACATTAAAGTGCGTTGTCATACTGGGCATGCTTCTAGCTGAAACACGATCAAGGTCAATGAAGTGGTTTCTAGTTTCCCGTGAAATGGCAGCAATACGGTGATGCTTGAAGCTATTGATCAGTGTGATCCAGTTCTGGGTGAGCACATCAAGCGCCATGTAAACAATGACAAAGCTTCCTCTTAAACCAATCAAAAGCCATCTGTGATAAATTTATTCAACTTGTTGCAAAAGCTGTGAAGGACTGTCTTTTTGACGACGTGAAGTGTGCAAAGCAGTACTATTGATGGTTGAACGACTCTATATGTTGATCAGGCTGAGCAGCTGTCAATCATTTGCGACACACATTAAATAAAAAATTACCATGTATTCTTCTACTGTCTTGTATCTGTGAGATACAGCGATGTCTCTTTAGACGATTGATGATGTCTCGAGAGACGACTGCAGGAGGCCGGGCGTACGACAATGCGAGCTTTCCAGTTATTAAAATGAAATGTTAAATGAATCGCCACAGGGCTTTTTAAGTCACAGAGCGTTGAAACTAACTGAGCAGATAATTTGATGTACGTTGGCCTCGAAGTTAGCGACCATGGGCAGGTCGCTACCATTTATTTTAACTTGAACAAAGCTTTTGACTTGCCCATCATGACCAATTAGTGCATAAGCTATCACAATACGGTGTATGTCCAGTTCTGTTTGTGGGTTCAGACATCTTTGAGGGCGCTTTAAGAACATACGCGTTAACGGTAGGCTGCCGATATCATATATATTATTATCCGGCATTCCGCAAGGTTCTATTTTAGGACCTTTGCTGTTTAACATTTTTGTCAACGATGTTTCTCTTCGTGTGAAACATTCAATTGTTTTCAGTTCTCTGATATTATTTAGATCTTGAAAGAGATCAAATTGCATGATAGCTGCGAGCTGCTGCATGAGGACGTAGCTGCTATCTCGTCAAAGCGGGGTCAACAAAAATTACGTGTAAAAGGTTAAAAAAATTGTTAACGCGTTATCACATAAAAAAATGTGTGTTTAATTATTTTACTTATTTTTTATAAAACCGAACAATTAATCATTGTGAGGCGAATTTTACATACATGAGTTATGAGTTTATATACATTCATCCCGTAGATTTATTGTTTACGTGTCAAATTTGGTTAATTGTTTGCGACTTTGGGGTTTGTTATCACATAGCCCGCCGTGTCTAAGAGCTGTCATATTTCGTCAAGCTTTACACCCCTATTGTGCGTTCGAAACAGGAGTTCGGCTCTGTAGTCCGCGACTGTTCCGAAATAACCGGCTCTGAGATCATAAAAAGTCCTCTTTCACTATGAGTCGATCTTGCTTAATTAGGCTAAACTTGCAAACACTGGTAACTCGCCAAAGTTTTTGAGGTTACGTGTTTTTGTATCAGAATGTACTGCCTGTACAGTATGAGGGGGAACGTCGGAGGGCGTGGCCTTCTACATATGAAGCGGAACCTCGAGACTAATAAAACAACGTACTACTAAGATGGGAGGCGGGGGGGGGGGGGGAGCTGCGAGGGTGTGCACATCGGATTAGGCGGACACTCTTGCAGCCCCTTGGCCGCCTGCAGAGTTTTATAAGCCTCGAGGTAGCGGACTATGTATCAAAGGCCACGCGCTGCGACGTTCCCGCTCATACTGTACGCGATAGTACACAGCACACGACGTTGCCTTAGACGAGTTTCTAGACCGTCTCTAGACCGTCTCTTCCCGTGAACTACTGTCAGCACGACGCGTTCGACGTGCAAGATATTTATTTATTTCACCCCGTTTTACGAATTCAGACAAAATTTGATTGCACAGAGTGCGGTGGTATATATTCGGGAGTGAACGGAATTTGAGAAGTGGACTCCCCATTCGCATTTACTAAAACCACTGTTCTGTTTTACATGTATTTTGTTATTTCGTGTAAATTTTATGAAAGCGGGTTTGTGTGTTTCTTCGTGTGTACCAGTACTAAGGCCTCGACTGTTTCTGGACACAAACAAAATTTATAAATATGTCAGAAAAGTCCGCAGGACTGCAAGCACAAGGTAGAACACAAGTTATTTATCGCGTGTGCCTTTTGAAAGTTTCCTTGATGCTGTAACAATTGCAGTTCCACTTAGAGCATCCACGTATCATTTGTTTCCTTGCCTAAGTGAACTAGGAAAAACACGTTTACTTCCGAAGTGTTCCTGCTTCTCTTTCAAAGGAAGCTGAAACACTTCTTTTCAAAAATGAGGTGAAGGTTGATTCTAGGGTTGTTTTATCTCGTGAATCCTAATATTAAGTGTGTTTCCCCATAAGATGTAACTAAACGCGAGAAGAAAAAAAAATAACATCCGACCAGTCATAACGTTATAAGAGGATTTTTAGGCCGCCAAGCGCGTGTCCCTCGAAGGCCGCGGGTGCCATCGCAAGCTTGCCAAGTATCTTGCCCCGCACTGACACCAATCGTGACGTTTTTTATGGCCCTTTTAAATATAAGAAGATTGCGCACGCATAGCTTTGAATGGCGCTAAATTTGCGTGAGAGCGGAGATTCCGAAAACTCCTTTTTCGACGTCACGCTCCTGGGAAAAAGGCCTTCAGCGGTACTTCAATCATGATTTTCTGTAACCTCCATGCACCAAATTGAAGAAAAAATATAATTTTGATATTCCAGATTTTGGAGGTCAAATGACGATTTAAGTGTGTTTCCTCAAATACAAAACCGCTTCTGTTTTCCTTTAACCTTCAAAGTGTGCGTTATTTATCAGTGGAAAAGTTAAAAGGTTACCAAAACAAACCCGGCTCATTAATAAACGATTCTAAAAGCGTTAAATACTTACCGAAGTTCGCTTAACAATGAAAAGAACGCTGTTAATTCTCGAAAATGTCTGTTGGAGGAGGTGGTTAATTAATTATAAAAAAAAATTAACAGCTGCTTGTTTATATTCCAGTAAGCGCCCAATGAAGATCTTCTGATAGCTTTCAGATACTGAATAACTCTAGACATAATTTTCTCGTTTCAAACCTTTCCTTATTCATGGAATGCCGATTGCACAAGAAATGTGTCTCAGTTCACATGAACCCTGTGGCATGCAGAAGGTAAGCTAGATTGGGCGTTGATCTGTAGGTACATCAAAATCTTCTAATACGTATTTGATTCACAAAATGGTAAATGAGGGCTTTGTTTTATGGACATTAAATTGGGCTATTAAGTGCTTTCAACATTAAACCACACTGAATTTTATTTACCACCAAAATATGGATGAAATATGCTAATGAAATGCTCAGAATAGTGGAGCTTGAAAGCGTACTCGCCCCCCCCCCCTCTTTTCGCCGTACACCTAAATTTAGCAGTAGTAGCCAATGTAAACAATTAGAAAGAGGAGGTACATAATCGACTACAGAGACGGGAAAAAGCTTTCAACTTCAACTGCATTTATTTTCGATTCCAAGCACGGCGCCCGACCGTTCCGTGGGTCAGGGGCGGATCCAGAACTCCGTTTTGGGGGGGGGGGGGGCGGAAAATTTGTAAGGATACTATTCTCCCATTCTTTCGTGTGCCCCTGGGGGTCCACCCATGTCAAATTGCCCTCCGAGAAGGGGGAGGGGGGAGGTCGACTTCGTTTGGGGGAGGGGGGCGGCTGCCCCGTCGCCCCCCCCCCCCTTGGATCCGCGACTGCCGTGGGTGGGGAAAGAGGTAGAAAAAACCGCTTGGGGGATGGAGGGGCGGAAGCCTAGATGTTTGCAAGCTGATCTGCAAGGAAGCCTCTAATGGTGAATTCCAGGGGGTAGACCCTTTCCGAAATCTGCGAGGGAGGCAAAATTCCGCTCCGTGGGACCCGCTCCGAATCGACGAGCGGAAGATGGACTCGCATTTTAGGAGTGACCCACCGACCCGCGCGAGACGGCCGGCCATTTAAAATGGCCGCTGCTTGAACTTAACAAGCCGACAAACGCCTCAGCCGACTGGTCTTTCTGACAAGTGACAACTATCACTGCTTAGCTGCATAAATAACACGCGACACAGGATGGCCGAAAATATCCGTACCATGGAGCCCATGTCACAAATAACGAGGAAGACGTCCGCGTTCGACACCGTCACATACCTTTCGGCCGCCTTGAAGCGGCGGGGCACGCGCAGGAATTGCCATCGGTAGAGTTCAGATTTCTGGTACGACTTTAATGAACACAGAGAGGTAACAGACCATCACTTGCACGGTAGTTGCTTACTCTGTTCTTGTTTTATTGCACGAGAAATCGCCGGCAGCGTGCATTGTAAAAGGTAAACAATCAGTGCCGGCAAAACGAAGAGGCCTAACCTTGCGTCTGTGTCCTTCCGATTTTTTGTCGTTTTCTTTCTCGTTCTTCTTTTCACGATCACAGAAGTCAGTGCTTACGATTTGCCACGCTCCAGTCCCGGCTTTGTATCCTTACGCGAGGTAAAAGCGTTCGAGCTGTCACAATCTCGCGTAAAGGGGGGGGGGGGGGAGTGTTGAGATACGGGAAAAGGGGGTAAATGCCCATGCGTACTATTATTCGCACTAATAGGGGAAAAGACTCGCATGGACAAAAGGATGAGGGATTAAAAGTGGGATAGGGTGTTAAAGAGGAATCACAAGTTCAAAGTTCCAGGCGGATTTAAAGGTTGGGAGGGGAGAGGGGAGAGGGGAAAGGGTGTGGGGAGTGGGTGACGGGCGCGATAGGAGTGTGAGGAGAGGACATGCAGGGGTCACAGGCGCTCGGCAAGTTCTGTCTGGTGGAGAAACTCTAGCACGGCACGGAAAATGCTCCATGCTTGCCGCCGGCTACCAGTGAGGAAAAGGAGACACGTGGTTGTAGCCGTTTGTCCTCCTGCTTTTAGGACAGTGGCGAAGAGCACTTTCCTTGCTGCGTCGTATTCTGGGCAGATGAGGAGTATATGGGTGATGTCCTCGGGGTCCCCACACACTGTGCACTCCGGGCTGTCAACTCTGCCGGCTCGGCCGTAGCGATGAAGTGCTAGCCTGGTAAACGCACTCCCTGTCCGGAGTCGATGGAGAAGCGATGCGTCTGCCCTTGTCAGTCTGGAATCAGGGACTGGGATGGGGGGTGTGCCTCGCGCTGTAGATGGGTCAGGGTGCCGACTCCTGATATTTCTGGCAATAAGAAGTCTCGCTTCGTGAAAGGGTCGGAGGTGGTAAGTAGGTGAGGGCAGAGCGTGTGCGTTCTTGGCTAGGGTGTCGGCGCGCTCATTACCCACAATTCCTGAGTGCGCCGGGACCCACTGAAATGCTAATGTCCACCCGCGTTCTTGTAGTGTCGTTGCAAGATGGGCTGTTTCTTGAGCGAGCAGCGATCCCTCGCCGGCATTAGCTAAATTACGCAGGGCCGTGCGGGAGTCCGTTAATATTACCGCAGCAGTCATCCACTCGGTGGTCCTAAGGTATTCCAGGGCCAAGAGTATAGCGACCATTTCCGCAGTCGTGGACGATGTTTCAATGTTGATACGGACGGCGTGTTCTTTTCCAATGGATGGAATCACGTAAGCGGCGGTTGCCGTACCTGCGCTTTTATTTACGGAACCATCTGTATATATTTCAAGGCTGCTGGCGTACTTCTCCTCAAGTGCTACTGCCACAGCAGTGCGTGCGACAACTGGATGAAGGTCTTTTCTCGCCCGGACATCGGGGAGTGATCCCTGCACGTTGAGAGGTGGTTGTGTCGAGTGGGGTGGGCGGATGGGGAACCGAGGTTTAGGGTCACCGATCTCATTCGTGAACTCTGCAGCGATTTGGCCGAAGTGTGACGAGGACCTCGAGTAGAGATTCATCAGAAGATAATCAGTAGATAGCGCTACATGAATGCGAATTAGGTGCCTTTTGCTGCTCTCCTCTCCCATGAGGAATAGCGGTTGTTCTCTTGCCTCTACGAGAGTACGGTATTTTCGGGGAGTTGGAGGGTAATCCCAAACAGAGGCGTAATGCAACTCTGTGAAACCTTTCAAGCTGGTCTCTTTGTGGACCGCGGATGTTGGCAAGAGGTAGCGAATAGCTCCAGTCCCGGCTTTGTATCCTTACGCGAGGTAAAAGCGTTCGAGCTGTCCCAATCCCGCGTAAACAACGATCGAATCCCTACAGTGCGACTCGACGGCCCAGCTCGGTCCGGCGACTGCGGCGACCTCGCCTACCCCAGCGCGCATGCGCACCGCTCATTTAAAAGGAAATGACGTACGGCGCTCTGTCAACTTCCGCAATGATCCGTGGGATTCCACGCAGCGGTTGTGGCATGATTTGGGACGCTTCACGCCGTGGGCGCTGCCAGAGATCTACGAGCGGCAAGATGACCAACTCGAGTTAGATCTGCCAGCGGAATATGAGCACTTCAAATGGAGCACTTTTGGAGCACTCGAGAGATCTGCGAGAGGAATTCACCTTAAGAAGAAGAAGGGAACGGGGGAGGGGGCGGGAATTACGGGATGAAGGGTGGTCTGCTTAGCTGCCTCTGTTGGTAACCTCGTCGCCTCGCCGTATTCGTTAGCGCTCGATGTCCATCGCCGCAGCCTGAAAAAGGCCAGTTCCTTTCTGATATCGAGTTGGATGGGGTACATACGTTCTGCGTGCCCGTCTGTAACTTAAGGGCCTCGTTTATTCCTCACCCGACGCGGTCGCGATTGGCTACCAGGGTCGTCGTGGCGATGAAATTAGGAGCTCAGCCAGGAAATTTTCTCGCGGCGGCATATGGACTTGAAGCAGCATACGGACGCGAAGAACGCTGCTTCGGATTCCTGACACCCGATTGTCCTTCACGGGAGAAAATGACCTGGACGTGGGATCCTAATTTCGCCGCCACGGCGAACCTGTGGGGCCTTCGTGAGCGCGTCGGGCCAGAAATAGGGACTTTTAGTACACTGTAAACTACAGCATTCGCTTTGCTAGCGTGAGCTCGTGCCGTCACTTTGAAGTATGCATTGAGAACGCGCCTGCTGGTCCCGCTTTCCGCAAAATACGATCTACTAAAATTGCCTAAGAATCAAACCCTTTCCAATGGCGACGGGCGCGCAGAATAAAATACCACTTTAATTTCACTATCAGAAAAGAGTTGGCCTTTCTGAGGCCGACGATTGTCTTCGAGCGTTGACGAACACGGCGAGACGACAAGGTCACCAGCAGACGCGGCTTCGGAGGCCCCCTCATTCCGTAATTCCTTGATTCCCCTCTGCCTCCCCCCCCCCCCCGCCGTCCTTGCTTTTTTTAAAGGCTTCTTCCAATTCATTTTGCAATTCTTTCACCCTCCTGCCTCTCTCGGGCCAAAGCTTTTAGAGCGTAGCCCTTAGGCGCCCGTTTCCGGCTTGAGCGGCGTCGCCGTCCCCGTCGGCGTAACCGCATGGTGCATTATGGGACGCGTGACGTCACTGGTGACGTCACTGATGACGTCATCAGTGACGATGACCATAACGTCATCAGTGACGTCACTGATGACGCCACACGTGACGTCACTGGTGACGTCACTGATGACGTGATCACAATGACGATGCCAATGACGTCATCACGATGACGTCACGGTGACGTCACGGTGACGTCACGTGACTCCCGTGTGGTCACGTGACCCCTGTTACGTAACGTGATCCGCGTGAGGCCGCGTGGCCCCTGTGTGTAGTATTGACGAGAATTAATATCAAAGGTCAAACCAATTAAAAACAATTGCGAAAATATAATGGTTTTGCTGTGTTTAATGAGTCAATTTTTGCGTTTATTTCTCTCAATTTATAAATTGCGTTTAAAAAGAGCGCAGTACTCACCGCCCACAATGGCGTTTGTGATAATGACGTAATCGTTTCAGTCATGTCATCATTATCTCGGCAGACTGTATTTAGTGGTTTGGCGGCAAATGAGGAGGTGACTGAAACAACATCACTTTTCTAAACGTCATTGTGGGCAAGACTTGTGGCGCTCTTTAGGAGCGCCACAAGTCTTGCACAAGTTTAAGAAGTGCGCTCTTTAGGAGCGCACTTCTTAAATCAGGAGAAAACGCTAGCAAAAATATCAATTAGTCTCTAAACAAAGCAAAGCCTTTTCACACAATATTTAGAGGGGTCTGGCATTCATTAGTAATCGCGGTCAATACTGCCATCGCAATATGACCCCTAAGACAAAAAATCTGAAGATTTTAGTTAATTAGTTAAATTACTGTGACGATTATTCCCTCATTTAATATCCACCGAGCTTGATAACACATAGGGAAGACAAAACGCATCTCAATTTTAACTTTCTTTTTTTACAACGTCTGTTCGAATTAAAGAATCAAACAACTTCTATGTTCATGCGGCTTGTCCGCATTTTAGTGTGATGGTCCGCGAAAGGTATACTCATCAGTAAATTTATTAATAAGATGAGTTGACATACTGACACCCTTTTATTGTTGCAAGAGAACATAATCTCAAACACAAGCTTATTTCAGTCAGAAAATTAACATTAATTGGACTAGAATTCAATGTTCTCCAACGTTACTTGACACTCTATGGCAAAGCAAAAGTATGTAAAACAAAAGGAAGGTTACGAGGAGTTCATTTTTTTCGCATGGCTATGGGCCAAGAGTTCTGAATGTTACTGTCGGTATTTGTCCATGACCCGCATCATTTGTCGGTATACGATTGGTTCCGCATTAATGCCCCAACCGAAATCAAAGTGGGTGAACTGCTCCTCCGGCACTTGGTAATACTCCACCACATTGCTCAGCTCGTTTCGCAGGCGAGCCACATCCTTCTCTGTAGCAAACCTGTCGCCCTTGCTCCAGTAGAGTGCCACGGGAAGGTCAGCACGAGAAAGCTCGTAATTTGGAGGTTTAAGCTGGAGGAAGACAAAACAAAATATTTAGTTTGAAGCAGGTCTTGATCTTACACTTACACCGCACCTGCCATATGCACGTAACGATATAACACAGGTTGGTTGTATTTAATATGAACCGACATTTAAAAAATAGATTCACCGTCGCGTGGATTGCTGTCTTAAACTCACCGTTTATAGAAATTGGCGGATACAATAGGGGGAATCATCGACCTGGTGGGTTGATGATTAACTAAAATATGCATATTTTTATAGGGAGTATTGCTGTTACAGTTTGCAATGCAGTCTGTATTGCATGCTTATTAATTTGAAAACTATTTGGAAAAGCAGTAAATTTCGAGATACTCTGACTCATCGCGTTTTTTTTTGTCCAATATTCACATTGGACGAAAAGAACGCGGGAAGCCCTATTTACCATGTACCACAAGAGGTAACGTAGTTATGGCTGTCACTTTGTCTTCAACTCAGCAACGTGAACGTGAACATGGCCCCAACAGCGCCGTGTTGTGATATCGACTATGCGCCTAAACGAGTGCGTTACTCATCAACGCATTATTGTGGAGACAGCTCGTTACACATATGAATGGAGATTCACAATCGGGCAAGAAAACACAACAAGCTGATCAATGAATATCGCGAGGCCCGCAGTATATTTGTTAAATATTTCAATTTGCTTACCTTCTCATAATGAGCTTTTTTAAAACTTTCACTGCTACAAGATCATGAATTTAATATTGAAAAAAAAGCATGGATCAACATCTCTTACTAATGTAGCGAATTGGGCGAGTTAGTAAACGGTGTACATGATGAAAACGCTTAAACGAAGAAGACGGAATAAAGAAACAAACAATACAGGACGAAGCTGTACTTTGTCAACCCTTCTGCAAGACGACATGACTTAATATATTAACCACTTACCGTCACAGGTATAATTCTATCTAATATCTGGCGAGCCCGTAAAACGTTTAGTGAAGACGGTATGTCTCCAACGGTCACACCATTTTTCAAAGTGCAAATAAAAACCTTGTGTTTATATGGGATGTTCCAAGCGGACCTTCCACTGTAAAACAAGCCAGACAAATTAGCGCCGGCGAATGAAAAGCTCAAACTTCCAACGAATGTGCACTGAGCAGGTCAGTTTTGCAACGCAAACTGTTAAGGTACAAGTAAAAAAGTAGTGCAAAAACATTCTAAAGTCAAGGTTGGGCCTGTTTGCAGACGACCGAGTCAGTGACACTATTTATTTGTGGTGCCATCTCATCATAGGCACAGCGAGCAGAAATCAGAGTGCGTCGTCTGCTCGCTGGCTGCACCTATCGAGATATGGCGCAACAAGTAAATAGCTTCGCTAAGCCGATCTCCTGCAAACGCGCCCAACCATGACTTTAGCAAGCTTTCGCTCATTATTTGCAGGTGGATAACTGCGCTTTGAATCTTCACACGGTAAAACTCACCTGCTCCGTGTGCATTCAGTGAAAGTTTGAGCTTTTTATATGTAGGCGCAGCTTTTTTTTGGATAGTTTTACAGCGGAAAGTCCGCTCAGGACACTTTACAAATATACATATCTACTCAGTTCTCTGCTTCACGCCAATACGGTCGAGCTGCTGTCAGTACTGCGCATGCGCAGACGTGTTGTTTTACGCAAAACTAGTTTCTGCGCGCGTGTAATGCCCAACTCCTGGTGTGCGCAAAAATTAGCTTGTTTGTAAACAGCGTCTTCGCCTATACACCAGCTCAAGTTTACAAACAAAGCGAAACACTCCTAGGAGCACGTCACCGACGCCGCGCAAGCGCGATGGGGTGTCACTTTAGTGTCCTTAGCTAAAGTAACGAGACTCGTTATACCGCTAAAATTTGTGTAAGCAATAATGTCGTCCAGCAAGTCATTCCGCATGAATGCCGCAGAATAGACGCAAAATCCCGATTCACATGATAAGATTGCGCTTTCTATTTCCAGTCGTGACGCAGCACGGGTTGCGAAAGCGTGGATGGTAGCTGCGGTGGTGGACGTCAATATTTAAAATCGCAAGACGAATCGGACACAGTGAATCAGGCGAAACAAGCCTATGATGATCAGTGGTAACAATGATCAACATCTCCCTGTATCTACTGTTTGCACCGAGCCTACTTACCCCAAACAACCTTCAAGCATAAAGTATTTTAGGCTTACACTTACTCCTTGTCGCGACGATAGGTCTACTAGGCGCGCTGTCGTTTGAACGAGCAGACAAAAGTTGGAACCAGTTTGGAAGAGCACAAGACAGTTTCAACGATCAGACGGCCGTTTGAACGGAAATATGCACTGAACCTGGTCCGCTGGTTGTCCGGAAAACTTGACGGTTTTCTCGCGTTCATGTTGGAACAAAACAAATAAATCTGACGACCACAAGTATTCGTAAATTCAAGCCAAGATGCTTCCCGCACAATCAATCCTGGTCCAACGGTGTCTCATTTCTCTTTCACGGCACCTTTCCACGTTCTCGGAAAACCCGAGCAATCATAAAACACATGGAAACTGACCTTCACCTTCCCCGGCCCTTTCGGTACAGCCCCAGTTGCGGCGTTTTGACGAGAAGGAAACTTCTAGTTTGGTTTCTTCAAAACAACACAGGAATGCACTTCCCGGATGGTGACTTCTTACCCGCAACCCAAGACCGGAAGTGCTCCCGGCGTGCCACCTCCGCGGTGTGATGTAACAGAGTTGAGTTGGTGCACACGTATAGGGATCCAAAATAAAAGATTTTACTCTAAAATGCCGCGGGCTGTTATATTCCCATGTGTTACGAGCTGAACAATTTATCTCAGCTCTATTTAATGGTGGTTTTGAAATGTGTTCAATGTCAACGTGTAAATGCCTTTCATTCATAGATGAGAACAACATCCATGAGAAATTCAAAGACGGGCTTCGACGCACACGATCACGTCAACAACCAGTTGTGCTTGATGCCCAACCTGCTGATAGACGGAAGCCTCATAAACCAAGTGACGCCACCATCCCCTTGCCGACTCCATCCGGACAGGCCGCTCCAAGCACCATTTTCAAACGTTCATCAAATAATGATCGCAAAGCACATTTTATTGAACAGGTGGCATAAATAGGAAAAACATCAATTATTTTTTTTGTTATTGTTTAGGGCGGAATGTACACGAACTAGATTGCGAAGAATCACCCACGGCTCGCATATGACAATCTTTACAATATATCGTTAGACCTCTTAGCCCCAATCTTTCTGATTATTCTTTTATTAATTTGGAGACCAGTCAAGATTCTGAAATTGAAAGCGTTGGCTAGATGCACACTTAAAATGGTTCAGCCGTATCCATCCATCCATCGGTTAACGGGGCCGCCTGCGTCCGAGCCTACAGATGGAAATACCGCGTCTGTTGTTTCGACTTTTCACAAGAACAGAGGTATATCTTCAACATTCTCAAGTCTTAAATATATCACCAAATTATACCTTTGCCGAAAAATGAAGCTTTATATGAGCAGCCTTCAATTTATATTACGGCTCATTTCAGGGCAGACTATCGGTTCCGCACGCCCTATATTTGATTTGCACTAGATCAGAGCTCTCGCAATGAATTAAACTCAAGACGTTTTTTATGAAGATTCAACATATATTAAAGTCACTGACGTATCAAGAAACGCAAGGCTTTACGAGTCACGTGGTCCCGTGTATTTTGTTTATTTTTCACTCCAGAGACAATGCGACTGCGGTAGTCGTCATTAAGATCACTGGAAAACAAATCACCAAGCAAGAAACATGAACATAATAACCAACTCCATGCATTTACTAAACTGTCAGTGAATGAGGTGTCACAAATCAAACTGAAGCAACAAGCTTATGATCTCCGTACAAATTATCTGAAACATTACGTGCGCATCAATTTTTTGCACAAAACAGGATCACAGTTATCATTTTTGTTTCCGACCTTAGATGCAACGTTTGTAGCTAGCGCTGTGCCGTAAGCAGTAACAATAGAGACTCTTAGCAAACGGTTACCGTGTTTCGCGTACTATGCAAACAGATCCTTTTAAGCGAGCGCCCGGGCGATAACGTGATCGCGGGGCGCGTGCTTAAAAGCATGATTCAAAGACTTTGGTACTGCGGTACACGATACACAATAACTGTTTGCTAAAAGTATTCATTATCAATTTGGCAGTATAGAAAGAAATATCACGGCAAATTCATGCCTGAAAACCAAAGGGTGAGCGACTTTGGGGTCTCCAGTATGGAAACTTTTGTGTTTCGTCTCATGTACGGGCGCTTACGCTTTACTAAAGCTCTCAAAAGTGGGAAACTTAGCTCATAGTTCAAATGAACAACGGCTAATATATTTTTACGTCGCGCAGATTGCCGTTATTTTAGCTACAATACAAATTATGCACTAAATATATTTTTGATTTCCTTTTTAAACTCAGTGAGAGAACACCAAAAATGTAAGAGAGCAAAGTGACAATTTTGTGCACTTCTTTGTGGTTCGCTCAAAGGGTAATGCCTCACATTTTTGTCACCTAAAATAAAGAGAGTTAGATAAAAATTTACATGTCGCAACATATTGCACGCAATTTCACGGTCGTGACACATAAAAGAAAGAAAAGTTGTTGTAATAGTCGGGTGAAATTGACTCTGCCTAACATGCGTCACAAGCAACGAGCTCTAATTGAGTTCCTAGTGGCGAAAAAAAAAACAAGGAAACTTTAGAACGGTTTGTGTTATTTGTATGAAACTTGTGCAATCGATACGTGCAAGGTTGGATGCAGGGTGAAATATATTAAGGATCCAAAATTTGGAAAGACGATGCGGCATGAATGGCCGCAGTCGGAGCGTCTTGCCATTGCCACAAACCCAGTCATGATCCAGTGCACTAATGGATGTATTCGTGCGAGTCGGCGCATAACAAGCCGACGATTTGATCTAGAGTTTTAGTCAGCAAGGGAAGTGTGATGCCAGTTATCAACGTTAGCGGCGTGGGCTTCGTAACAAAAATCAAATAGACACCTTTTCTCCAACTTGACAATGCCCACCCTCACACAAGTCTGAAACTTTGGAGGCAATTGTAAAAATATGGTAAACCATAGTCCCCCATTTCCACTAGAACATCTGATTTGGCTCACATAGATATTTAAATTATCCCTTCGAATCACTTAAGAATGCACAGCGCTAAACAAGGTTTGAAAACAACCATAGCGTAATTAGGGAGTGAGAACATTGCTACGTGAACGGAAAATGACATGGCACAGCGAAGGTGTACAACGCCCTGCTTACACGCTAGCGTAAAGCCGTAAAACTGAGCGAAGATTGTACAAATGAAAATAGTGTGTATGCAAAAAAGGTGCAGTAATATACCAAGTAAAATCGCTTATCTGTGAAAAGAAACAAATTTTTGCAGTAAGGTATTACAAGCCTTGTAAGAACAAAATTGTCATTTCGCATGCATAGTTTATTTTGTTCGTAAAGCACTCAAAAGACTTGAGAACATTACCTGTCCGCACAGCCCTTTGATGTTATCACGTTCTATGCATAATCCGTATATAACTCGGGAGCTTTCTCTTTAAGATACACCATCAATTACGAGCTCTGCTATGAAATGTTCTATAAGTTTAGAAAGAAACTGTTTTGCCTGCTAATTTAATTACGTCGAAAGCAATACTTATGTAGTTGTAAACACGAAAACTCATATTTTATTAGTGTTCATTTTCATTAATGTGTGTTTTGTTTTCAGGAATAGACAATACATATTCAAAATACAACGCTAAGCATTCAGGAATGAGAAAATAAGAAACGTATTATGTTTTACTTTTGTGTGACCTTAAAAGCGTTGCTTTAGAGTCGAGAATTTGAACAACTACCAGTGACACGTTTTCGACTAGCACGTTGTAGGAAAAAATGTGACACACACATGCGCAATGGAATTTTTACTTTTTTATATAGACCTATCGAAAGAATTTGTACGTGGTAATATGTTCTTATGCAACACTCTAGCGAAACGTTTTGTGAGTTTTGTTATGAATCCCTGCCCAATAAAGTTCAAAATTGGGTAAATAACAGTTAAATTATAATATAACCCGTGAAAAACTGTTTGATTAGGCAACACATAAATATAATATCTTAATTTTATAAAGAGCTACATTTAAGGACTTCAGATTGCAAATTTCAAACCATGTGAGCTAATGGCATTAATAATGTCACTAAGTATGTAAAGTTACCTTTTACAAGACTAAATGCGGCTTCTTAGGCCATTCCACGGGATTGAGGAGTGCAATAGTATTTATAAAATCTAAGGCAGCGTGATGCTTCTGCAGAAGACTGAAGGGGTTGACTTGTGCATATTATGAATCTCTACACATTGTTGTATTGTTTCATTAAGTCTTTTTGCCTGTGTCTTATACAACCGACATTTCTACAAACTTAATTATACTGCATTTTTGTTCAAATTTAGACGACAGCACTTTTCAAATTTCCGCTGACAAGCAGAAGTTCGGAGGACGCTTTCACGTTTGGATTCTGTAGTGATAATTCTTTGAAATCGAATAGATAAACATTTTAAACTTTCAAATACTATTTTGAAAAAGAGATTAGCATGTATTTTTGCTTTATTAGTTAAGCTCGTGAATGTAAACATTCAGTGCCCCACTCGAGGTTGCATAAGTTGACCATTAAATTATGTGGCACTTCATTTGAGTAATTTATTCAGAAGCACTTCATCTATTCCGTCGATAAATAGGCGTGTTGGAATGTTGCTGGCAAATAGGCTGTTGATAAAGTATGGACAATTTTTTATGAATGTTTGACCAATATCGCAGGGCTATTAATTAAAATAAATATTATTAGTGTTCGGCGATCATATAAATGCAAAGTGTTTAACGGGTACTAATAATGCATATTCTTCGCCGGTTTATTATATCAATTTACTTTCTATGACAAATTAATGTTTTATACCTGGGTGTGAATACGTACCTTCCCATACTTAGCAAGGTTCTTGATAATCCCTAAATCGTATTTTCGAAAGCAGTCACACCGTACAAGCTGCAAGAGGATATCGGACATATTATTGTTAGCATTAATCAATACGATAAAAATCATATAAAAATAAAGCAGATGCGTAGTGCGTCAGTTTATTACCTAACTTTAATTTTTTTAAACGAATTTTGCAGGCGTGTGTATTTCTTGTTTGCAAAAAAAAAGAGTTTAAAGCAACATCTGAATTTTAACGTAAGCACACTGTAAAGTGGAATTCATGTTGCGATTATGACTGCCACAGCATAACGGACTCACTTGATTACATCCCTAATGCGCGGAAATTTTGACTTTTCTTAAAGGAATGGTTACAATTTTCTTGTGAACGTTGCTGCCAGCGTGAATGTATTTAAAACGCAACTTGGAAATTATGAGATTGAACTTCGATTGGGGACTTGAGTATGAATTAGATACGGTATTGTGGACGC
This sequence comes from Ixodes ricinus, assembly GCA_037355805.1. Taxonomy (NCBI): domain Eukaryota; kingdom Metazoa; phylum Arthropoda; class Arachnida; order Ixodida; family Ixodidae; genus Ixodes; species Ixodes ricinus. The sequence goes on along the minus strand of JAZHYW010031333.1, from coordinate 6,085 downwards.
GGCCAAGAAATTCGCATATTAGTTTTCCCGGATTTATAGCTTTTATATTCAGCCCTGATTAGAATGCTTAAACCAGTTAAAATTAGTTAACAAGCGACGCTCGTTGTCGAGTATCAACGTTCTAGAGACTCGGCGAGTCAGTGACTATTGGACAGTGTTCATGGACGTTCATATTCCAGGTGGTTTGACCAAGGGTTGTTAGAAGAACGTTCTTTCATAAAGACATTAATGTCACAGACAATGAATAATGCGGGCATATAAAGCAAAGTTCCTAAAAATATCACCTATGTGTTTTTTCTTTTGTGAGAAGAATGATAAAGAGTAACCGTTATTGTTCCTGTCTTCCGTTCAAGGCAAACCCGAAAAACATTACTAATAAAAAAATCCAAATATTCAACCGGTTTGAAGTAAAGGATTCGACATTGGCTGTGTAGATAGGTTTCTCTATTTTTCGTTGTTTTTTGGCGTCCGTCTATTTGCCGATGATTATATTATTTAGAAAATCATATAGGTAACACACGTGATGCATTTGACTTACCAAAGTACCTTGAGAGGCAGTGACCAATGCTCGAAATGGCAAATGATTTCAAACGCTTCAATATCAAAATCTATTTTTTTTTATCAAACTCGTCAATTTTTTTTACTGCTCATACTTCATTGGCACCTTTAAGATTGATTTTGTCTTCCACTACCTACATAAATACGTACACTTCGGCCACGATTTTTAGTTTCGTATTTCAAACGGCACTTTTTGTTTCTTACGTCGTAAATGTCGTCTCAGTTCTTGATAAATCAAGGGCCTTGAATACCTCGATATAATACGGCCTAAATTCGAATATGCATAATCATTCTAGGACCTTCACCTTAAATGCGTGTTTTTGCGCCTCAATATTCTAGGCTTGTAAGCATCAACGAACTAAACAGAGTGTATCACTGACTCCTCTTATGTTCGCAGACGTATTGCTAAACTTTGACTTTTTCACAAGTTTTACGGCGACGACTATCTACAAGGTGTTCCCGAGCGATGTCCGAGATCGAAAACAGCATAAATCAGCCAATAACGTAAAAACAATGAAACTCCTCACAAAGTTGCCTTTAGTTAGAGCATTTATCATACTAAAATTTCGTGAGTATAGGTTTCCAGAAACCAAAACGACAAGGAAAAAACACTACATGTCTATGCACGGGGAAACGAAAAAGTAAACTCTCAGATGGCGCCACCATCCACTTCAAAAGATAGCGCCACCATCGGTAGGGCACTTCCGAAGCGCAGAAAATCTGACCGTACGCCCGCTGGGATCTGCTTTTGGGTGTTCAATACAAGGAAACGTTCAAGTCTTCGTTTCAAATAGTAATTTCATATTTGAAAATTTACACATTGCAAGGTCTAAGAGTGACACTAATAGAGAACAGTAGAAAAAGATTCGTTTAGCTGCATGCAAAGCAGACGTAGTTGCCTAAAAACGGCCTTGTTTTCGTATGCTTCGTCACTACGGCTCGTTTCTGGTGCTCGCCCCCTACTCCGGAGTTTTCGTGTTTTCTAAAGTCGCGGCTGTTATTATGGTATTTTTCTTAAAGTGCTAAAGCTTACTTCTGAGCAGCGTACACTGGTAGGATACTGTTATTGTGAGTCGCGGTAATTGTCAGTAGTTCGAACATGCAACAAAAGCGTTAAGAGATGGGCATATCAATGCTCCCAGCAAGGAAATGTGAGCAACAATAGACCAGCTAAGGAAACAACAGGCTCAAAAGAACTGAGGTTCACCTCATTGGCGCATTTAAAGCAGACCCTCATCTCTCACTCAAGAGAGCCGCAAATTTATTCGATGTACCAAAGACATTCCTCTAGGAAGTTCTGCGGCGTCAAGGCCTGTATCCCTACAAGCCCCAGTTTTCGCAAGAACTGGGCACCGAGGACAAAGCACGTCGATTAGGGTTCTGCCAAAATAACAGCAGCGAATATCAACCAACCCAGGGAATCTCTCTTTTAATTGGTGCCTGAGCGTGGCTGTTTTTTATCTTGAAGGTCAATTGAGCCGCCAAAACTCTCGTCTGCGGGCCGGTTGATGGAACACACGGCATATTGACCAAACCTGGTGGTTTGGTGTGGTGTATGGACAGAAGGGGTCGTCGGCCCCTTCTTTTTTCATAGTCTATGATCGCCGATGTCTACCCCCGAATGTTACAGGAGCAAGTACGTCCGGAGCAGGGAGCATGTCTTATGGAAAAAGAGGTGTGCAGGTTTCAGCACGACGGGGCGCCCGTGCACTTCGCCGCGTCAGTGCGACAGTGGCCTGATTGCGGCCTTTGGGGGTCATTGAATAAGCCGCGTGTCTTTCCCCATGCTATGGCCCTCACGTTCGCCGGACCCGCCCTTTTTTTGGGGGAAGGGGGAGGGGAAAAAAAAACCCCTTCCCCCATTTTTTTTTTTTTGGGGGGGGGGTTATATTAAGGCGACAGTGCGCATGGGCCGGATAGCATCTATCAAAGAGCTGAAAGCCCGCATTGAAGCAGCTTTCGACAATATCGCAAACGCTAAGCGTGAAGCCTCCCTAAAAAAAATATGAACAGCGATTGCACAAGTGCGTTACACTGAACGGTAAACGAAATAAACTGCGGTGAGCTTCCTATTTTACTTAATTTTACGCCGCGGTAGTTTCTTTTTTTTTTTGCACAATTATTGAAGCACTTTTGATTTATGCGGATAACCTCTTCACATATGGTGGCGCCATCTGCGAATCGCAGCATCAAGCAAACTATTTACGTTTTTAATTTCACCGTGCATAGAGATATAGCCTTTTTTTTTGTTTCTCGTTTTGGTTTCCTAAAACCTGGACTCACGACAGTTTAGTACAATAATTGCACCACCTAAAGACACTTTTGTAAAGAGTTGCATTGCGCTCACGTTATTGGCTGATTTATACGGTTCATTTCACGTTCAGACTTTACTCGGGAACACGCTGTACATCCATCAGTCATTTTGCCACCGCGTTGCATATCCCCTCTGATTGCATATCATGCAAAAGTTGGCATTCCTTTCACCCGAAACGCAGCATCTTTGAAATCCTGTACGGCGCCGACATTTGTGGACTAGAACGGCCGTTCTGAAGCCATCGTTTTAGCAAAACAGATCGACTTATTTCAAAATAGATTAAGCTTGTTCTTTAATCTAACTACGCCCTTGTACAATATCCTAACTCCGAGGGTTTTTGGAACTCAAATAAATAAATGAATAAATTGAAAATTTAATATGTTTCCTTAAACAATACTCGCAATCTTCTCATCCAAGGAAAATTAAATAAATTGTCCTCACAAAATTAGCAGTTACGCGACCAAACTATATTTTATAAAAAATGATTGGGCACAGGCACGTTACCTGCGCTCCTAAGAGGTATTTGAGTGCTTCAGAAAACCTTTCTTTGCATCAAAAACGCCGAGGACTATCGAAGACCAAAACTCTTACTGACCTTCCATTACAGACCTAAATTGATGCCATGAAATTCAATTCGAGCGGTAATCTTAAACACTCGACTCCGTTCAACGTATTCGACATTCGACACCTATGCTAGCTGCTTCCGTGGTACTAAAGCTTGTAGGGGCGTGTCTCTGAATTCAGAAAGAAAGCCCCCCCCCCCCCTTTCAGTATAAAAAAACGATGGATTTTTTTTTATTTTATTGATATATACGCGTTATGAAATGTCAAGTATTGTGGCACTACCTTTGTATATATGATATATTATTGATACATACGCGTTCTGAAATGTCAAGTATTGTGGCACTAACTGTATATATGACATACCCAAGGTGACACTCGCGTTAAATTGTCGCTAATTTAAGCTTTCTTGTTCCTTTGGTATAGGTTATTTCGTGAACTTACATATTCCTAGACGAGTTACAGCCTTATTCGTATAAACTGCAGTTATAAAAGTGCAGACGAGGTGGCATAGATTTATGAATAAGTCCCAACCAACGTTGTAAATGGGTGACTTGCTACATAGAATATCGGAACTTGACATAAAATCACGAAAAGTAGACGAAGGACGTACGCAAACGCATTTATCATGCTTCAATATTTCTTTTCAAGGCGACCGTTTCCTTCTTTGTTTATAGATCAAGATAGATCTTCATCTAAGAATATTTATTACTTTCAAGTAAATTATTGAACGGTATTGTAACAATGAAAATTTTATAACCTATTCATATTATTAGGAGCCTATAATCATTCAGATCTCAAGAAGTTTTCTTAAAATATCTCCGCGGTCGCGATGTGCGCATGGAAATAAAAGCCGCATCCCAAACTAATTCATAACGAGTAAGAAGAGCACCAAGATGTGCTGAATTTTACGTATGCTTGTTTTGTTTATGTGTACCAGACTATTTTATTGTATTTTCCAAACTTTCGCTCATATACTCCGACATCTAGATTCTCAAAATTAAATTTGAGGGTTTTACGTGCCAAACAATCGAAGGACTAAGGGTTACTTTAGACCACCGGGGAATCTTCGCCATGCAACCGAAAGTTCGGTTGCAGGGCGCCTTTCTACGCAATAAGCCTCCGTCAGATTGCGGGAATCTCGGCCGGGATTGGATCCCGCCACTTGAGGATCTGTAGGCCGGCGCTTTGCCTCGGAACCACAGAGGCGGCAATATCCCCCAGATCCTCGTATCTCCCATTTCCTAAAGGTCTTAAATGCTATTAATCAGGACATTTTGATTAGTCATTTAAGTATTCATGTACTGATAGTTCTGATGTTTGTGTTTCAATATATATTTTGTTTTTGGTTTATTTTATTTCATTTTCTGGCACTCTGAAAAGGCATCAAACATTTGGCATGCATCGACAATAACTAAAATAAGAAATAAAAAATAACAAGGTGTCTCACATGTTACTGCGTCTACCATTCTGCACAAAGGTAATATTTATAAGCGTTCAGGTGTTTTCGGAGCAAAAGGGTAATCCGAGTTGTTTCGTACATTTAACATTTTGACGCGACGCTCGAACTCTTCCAAAAATCACCATGTGGCAACTCAAGACACAGCTGTGACGCTACATGACTCCCATGATCGTCATAATACAACGAGGTCATTTTCCTGTGGCAATATTAATTTTCTATTAACCAAAATACCCAACATAATCCTTGTTTTGACATAGACATCTATTATTTCCATTGTGACGGACATAATACTAATTTTTTTATGAAAAGAAGCTTGGCAATATAATATACCACTATAAATGCCAGTCATGCAAGCAGAGCCAAAATCTGATGCAAGGCACTTAAGCGGGCTTCCGAAAAATACGTTTTTAAAAGCTGAACCGCTATTGTTCAAGTTTTCTTTTTTATTGAAGAAATTTTGCATTTCGTTATTCTCTAATATTATATAATACTGGTATTGATGTAATTTGCTTGAACTGCCTTACCTGTGCTATATGGTGAATATGGTTGACAGATGCACCAGACGGAGAATGACTATAGTAAACAGCCAGGCGAGTCTTTAAAGAGAGGGGTTTTAAAATTACAAATTAGGCAAGATACACCCGCCGATTTATAAGGCTCAAAATGGTTGGTCAAAAAATACAGTTACCTCAAACCACCATATAGAGCATTGCCGTAAATAATACTGTACCTGTTTAAAATATATTCATTATATTTTTTCCTGATACAATATAGCATTATAAGTGCATACCAATGCACCCATAAAACAACCATACTCTTTATGTATGTCCTCGGAAACGACTGGAAGGAAGGACGAGTACAGGGTGTCACAAAAGAAAATTTACACGGTCTTTTTACTACAAAAATAAACTAGAGCATCGCCGAACGCTCATTCTCCGCCCAAAAGTAGCGCTAGAGGTCACAACCAGATGCAAAAGTTTCAGCCCTGATCCGATAACTTAATCAAAAGTTAAAAGTTATCTTCAAAAAATTTCAATGGGAAAATGGAGCCCATTTTCGCCCGTTTTCGCTCTTTGGTGCCATAGAGCCCCATGTATTCGAAAACTCCGTCGGCCGCCATTTTTCCATTGAAATGTTCATAAAAATCAGTTATAACTTTTGACTAAGTTATTGGATCGGGCTGAAACTTT